>OY992530.1:294500233-294657811 GCA_963921185.1 Dasysyrphus tricinctus
ATGTCATACTAGGGAGCAGGTTGAATTCCAAATCGATTTGATTTTCCCTTTTCAAGATGCTGTGAATGAAAAATTTCCCAATTTGAAAAATTATATTTTAAAAAATTATTACTCCACCTCCAACCCTACTCTACAAATTTGTTAGTGGTTTTTTATAGTTAAATATTACGCGAGAGGCGACAGGGCCACTTATCTACATTTTCAACCTTAAAGTTGATACGTCAATTTAATTAGCTTCAAAACTTTCTAACTTTGCTTCAATTGCTCGGATATGATAAATATAATTGAATATGAAGAAAATTTGAAAAGAAATTCTTCTGTTTAAGTGGAGTGACCGAATATATAATTCAAAGTTAAAAGTTCAAGTGAGCTCAACTCAATGATTGCGTTTCGCCCAGGTACGATAGTTGGGCTCATCAGTTAGAGGACTATCGTACCCTTCTAAGATGCAATTTTGTATCGATGATGAGCCCATCTATCGTACCTGGGCGAAACGCAAGCATGGAGTTGAGCTCACTTGAACTTTTAACTTTGAATTATGATAAATATATCTAATTAAAGTTCAAATAATAAACTACATTTGTGCATAAAAGTTATAGAGAAATACCAAAAAATTTCATACTGAAAGGGTGATAGAGTTCAAATAAAGAAGTTTAAGTGATAGAGTTCTTTTTATGATACATATTTTAATGTGCGTTTCTATTGAGGGAGTTCTTTCACTAGAAAACTCTCGAGAGCGACTCTCTGATATCTGTCTTCCCCTCTGGTGAGCTTATTTCGGCGCTGTACGCAGCGATGCTTGCAGACGTGCTGTGCATTTGCTTTAGCCATAAGATACGCTTTTGATGTATGTAAGTATTTGTGAGGATTTTGTCACTTTCGTTGATGCGTTTTAGAAACTTCCGTGTTCTATAACATTAAACTGGCGAAGGGAAAGAATCCAACGAAGAAGATTGGAGAGTTGTATGGAACTTTTACACCTCCTTCAATTTCTTGCAAACGCGTATGACGTTTATGAACACGTTCTCTGGCTTCTCAATATTTTTGTTGCCAACTCGATTTTTTTACTGTAGAATTGCACCACACATGATGTTTTCGAACATGTGACTTTAGTAAACTGCATTATTGAAGTAAAACTTGAATTTGCTTTTTCTAACAGAAGACAGCAGTTTGCGTTTGACAACATTCTGCAAAATGCATTTTTGACGCTGATGACGTTCTTGAAAACGACCTTTTACTGGCAGGGTTAGATTAGGTTATCCCAGCTAAAGAAGAGGCTGGAATTTTCAATCTAATTCGAACGTCATGTGTGTGAATAGGAACATACCACTCAGCGGCGTAGCTACCCAGGGGCAAACTGGGGCGGCGCCCCAGGGCCCCGAAGGTTTGGGGGCCCCAGAGACAGCCTGACGAAACAATTTTTCAAAGCGAAAATAAAAGTTCTTCTTATCTTAAGAATGTTTTGGCTCAGTTTGTTTTGAATATTATGGGTCAGTTACAAGACTTGTGGATAAAGTCTTGGATAGCATATCCGGACCTTTTTTGCCAGGTAAATTTCTACTTTTGGCTCAAATATCTCTGACAATAATATCCAACAGAAACTGATAAAATCTTAGATAGCCTATCTGCCGGTCCAAGGAGCTGTTAAAGCTTTTATCTAGATGATGGCTAACTGTTATGAATTTCATTTTTGACTTTGCTTTTGGTACTCTGTAATACGGCCGAGATTAGTTATTCTAGCAGATTATAGTAAAAATGTCAGAATTGAGTCTGATTCCCTCCGCAGCTCATTCATCGGATTCCGTTGTAGGGGTGATAATTATTAATTATGTACATACATATGTGAAGAAAATGGCTTTTAGTTTTATTTGGGTTTGTTTTTGTCGTTTCTTTCTGTGATTTGTATATAGGAATTAAGGTATAATAATAACACTGGTCTACAAAAATCAACGTTTTTTTTCGCCTTCAAGTAATTTTTTAAGATAGATTTGACTTTTTAAAATCTAAATCTGGTTTCAGAAAAATTCTATCACGTCCAGTTTTTTTTTAAATGATTTTTGAAAAATATGATTGATTTGTAAAAAAGAGCCCTCTAAGACTTGGTTGACCTGGTAAAAAAAAACTATTGGGCGTATTCTGCTCAAATTTGGAGGACTTACTCCACATAATATAAGCTTTCACATAAAACCAGATTTGTCATCATCCATCAACCGTTATTTAAAAAAAAACAACAGAAATTTGAAATTTCGTAGTTTTTATGATTTACGCTGTAAAAAACATATTTTTTTGGGAAATAATAGAATTTCCCTATATAAGTATATTAAATAAATTTTAATAAAAGACTTTAAAAAAAGAAACCACTAAGCGTTTTAAAATCCCAAATACTTTTTTCTCATTAGTATATTTCACTGAGTGTTCTGTATAAGAAACTGGTAAAATATTTTACAATATAAAAAACACACCGGTTCTACCAAATGACACCTTAAAAAAGTAGTTTTAAAAAATAAAATAAATTCAAAAATATAATAAACAATTTACTATAACTTTTTTTCCATTATTTTGAAGCTTTTTCTTTTCATATTTTCCATTGTCTGACGAAAAATTGAACAGCAAAAATCTGCCAGCGTTGCTTCTGACCAGGTCCTGTTATTATTTTGTCTGAATTAATTTTTTTTTTTCTCAAAACTACTATACTTCAGTTTAAAATACCATCTCAAAATAGAAACAATTTCAAATGTTTCAAAGGGGGTAGGGGCATCTCACAAAGTTTGAGCAAAATCTGAGATGTGCTTGATGCTTTTTTGATAGACGTTTTCATATGGAATGACTCAAAAATAAAATTTTTGGGGCTAAAATTTTTTGTCGATCTTTTATCAAAATATTTTTACGGCCAAACTGAACTTTTAAATCAAGACCACTCAAATACATATATTGGCTCAGTAACGATTTTTGAAACATTCCACTAACTTTTCTGTTCTTACCACCAATTTTTTGCTATTGTAACCAAACAGCATGCTAAGATTTAAAAATTATATCCCTAAGAAATATCTTAGGCTGACAGTTTTTGTTAAAAATTCCTATAACATTACATACCTCTTCTAAAATTTCTCATTTTTTTTGTTAATCAAAAACCAAACCAATTTCTGTTAAGGGGCCCCATTTTATTTTCTGCCCCAGGGCCCTCGCCCATCTAGCTACGCTACTGATACCACTGTGCCATCATGTTTTCCGAGCAAATTGTGGGGTTACGCAGATCTAGAGGGAACTCAAAAACGCTGTAAGGACACCATGCTTTAGCTACAAACTGCAAAGCTTCATTGCAAAAAGTTCAAAGTACCCGCTGTTCGAGAACTGTGGCAGCTATGAAAGAGTTAATTGATTTCTTCAAATTTCAAACTCATCAACTAACAATGCTCTCTTTGACCAGGCGTGTAGAGTATGAACTATGAAGCGTACACAAATTTTCTGAAGACCTCATAAAGCTTTTGGAAACTCACGAAAATTGCCCCCTCCCTGAACGAAATCCTGCATCCGTGCCTGAACAGAATACCCTTTAAAAATAAATGTATGTTAATGTTCCATTTGTCATACGAACTGAGAATCAAGAGAGTCCCTAAAAATATCCATGGTGAAAGGGTGTTTTTTTAAGGGGGAGGGGCAAGTGTAGAATGTTTACCATAACACCCACAAAAAAACTCTTACACTTATGAAACTCGCCAAAAATATTAAATTTGTCATGGCAACTAAGAATCAAAAATGTCCATACAAATATCTTTGTTCTAATAGTGCTTTTGTGACGGTTACATTTTGACCTGTTCTACGAAAACTACGATTTCAAAAATTAATTTTCGCTTTAAAAGGACCATAACTTTGTTTAAGGTGCTTGTATCATTTTTGTTTTGCTTTTATTAGATTCAGCGTTAAAAAATACCCTTAAATCATATACCATACAATGTGTATATGTATAGTTATACATCAATTATGCCAAATCGGAATTTTAGCTCAAATCTTCCAACTTCTTCCCAGATTTTCTCTCTCTTTGATAAAAACCGCTAGAACAAATATATTTATGTGGACTATTTTGAATCTTGGTTGCTATGAAAAATTTAATATTTATGGCGAATTTCATGAGTGTAAGAGTTTTTTCGTGGGTGTTATGGTAAACATTCTACACTTGCCCCTCCCCCTTAAGAAAACCCCTTTCACCATGGGTATTTTTAGGGACTCTCTTGATTCTTAGTTCGTATGATAAATGGAACATTTATTCAAGTTTCATTTTACCTGTTGTACCTGAAAAAAAAGTCACCATTACATAAAAAGGACTATAACTTTTTTTTGGTGGTTAATATCATTTTCAATTTAGTTTCATTAGATTCAGCGTTAAAAACTACCTTTAAAGCTTGTAGATATCATATGGCTAGGTTGTACCAAAAAAATATTTCTCCCCGTCTGCCCCTCTTCAAATGCATCTACACAAAAAGCCAATGTGGGGATTTTGGGGGACTTTGGATATGTTATAGAGGTTGCAATTCTGCGTCGATCCCAATTTTATTTATTCATGAATTAATTTTTTCAAGGTTCCCCATACGATTTGTGCTATTTTTCCTGGTCTATATGTACCTACTTTTTTTTTCAAGTGTCAGAGGCGAGGTATCTTATGTTTTATTAATGAGGAATACACAATTTAACCTCAAATAATTATTGGAATTTTTTGTTTAAACAATATATTTACCACATTTGTCGTTGATAAAAAAAAAATAACAACGGCATATTTTTTTGACTCACGTTTGGTTTAACAACAATTTTCCGCCATACACCGAAATCATTAATTAAATAAAACGATTTTCCACATCACTCAGTTTCATCGGAAAAAAATATGCACAGAAAAAATGTACATATCAATAATCAAAATGTTTATAGCTATATGCGAATGCGATACAGCTTTTGCCAATATTGTTAACGGGCGCCCAACGTGAGCTTCTTGCATATGTTTTTCACCCCATAGTAACGATGGACAATGGGGCGAGATATGGAAGGTGTATTTTTTATAAATCTAGTAAAATCCTCTCCCTCAGTAGCTACCAAGTATCCCATTCCAACCAACCATCTCCAACACAATTCACTAGGATATTCGAGTTACCGGAATAATTGGATTGGTTTTAGTATCTGTCATAAATTTTAGTGACGTGTTTTGTTTTTGCTCCCTGAGTCGATAACTGTGCCCTTGTTATCTGTTCTACGATTAAAACAAACGCGTTCGGCTGTATAAAAATTGCCAAAAACGTATAAAGAAGTAAATTAAATAAAAATGATGAAAAAAAATATATAAAGTAGCAGGAAGAGAGTGACTGACTATTGGCAGTTCCCTGCATATACCTATGGATTTGTTCCCTATGCTGCTGATGCCTGGTGGATAAAATCCCATAGCTACTGGATTACTGGATGGATTTTCAGTTTCTTTTATTTTTGTTTATTTTTTTTAACGAATGCTTACATATATACTCGTACATAATGTATGTACATGTACATACGTACGTTTCCCTAGTTAAAATCTGGACTCAATTTAAAACGAATGCAGTATAGCATGATTTGAAGTTATAATTGGCTCCCGCATGGATGGACGCATTGATTGTGAATTTTCTAATAATTGTTGTGGAAATTCTTGTTATGGAAATCATTATTTAACAGAATTGTTTTATGTTTTCATTATATTCAAGGATTTCCATACAAAGATTTTTCTTTTATTCCAACAAAGACTTTGTACAAAATTCCATGCATCACTTAATTTGTTTAAAGAAAATTCAGTTTGATATTATGCTGTTAACCTTTGAAACAAAAACATAGTAGAAACTTTTTTTCATTTTAGAACAATCATTTTATATTAGGCGTGTTTTATTATCATCGGGATCTGGATCTGTATCTGGATTAACTTTTACACGCAGATCTACGATTTTTCCGAGCCGGGGCAAAAACTTGATTTTAGCGCCCTGCCGTTTTTGATAAAAACGAAAAAAAAACACAGACTTGGTTGAATTTTTTGTCGCTGCGAGAATAAAACTTTTAAATGGATATACAGTCCATATCTATTCAGCAACTTTTCATTACAGATAAAAAAATTAGACTTTGCCTAAACAAAGACCATACACAGCCAAGGTTCGTAGAACGATAAAATCTTATTCGTTCTCTCGTGAAAAATTCAAAAAGGAATTTTATTTTTGGTTCGATCGCGAATCTTATTTTTTTGTTCCTATATTAAAATTCGTTTTCACATTCGAATCAAATCCTGAATTAATCATGGGAGAACTATTGAAGATCCATTCACGAACCATTCAAATAAGAAAGAAAAATGTAATTTTACGAAAGGACAAAATTTCGAAGAGCCAAAGTTACGCAAGATAAAGTGTCGAAGTACGAAATTTGGGAAATTTTTTTGAAACCATCGGGATTTCGTCGTTCCCTGAGCGATTTCAATGAAATTGACAGAGGTGATAGCTGATAAAGAGAAATAACAGAAAAAAATATTTTTAAAACAAGATGTTTCAAAAAATTTCAACATATTATAATTTCGTTGTTCCTTGAACGATTTCAATAAAATTGACACACACAATTTCAATCCTTAATAGTACGAGACTTAAGCAACGCCAAAACACAAGTCATTTTAGATTGGCTGGTTGAGTGAGGGCAGTCTGGCTGGTGGGAAATGTTGTGTTATTCGCCATTTTGAAAAAGGGTGTAGAATAGGATAAATGCAACTTTCTCAGCTCCTATAGAACTAAGAGTAAAATTTTTATTCGATTTTGTAGGTTATAACATATCTCTTAAATTTTTGTTAACAAATATTTTCGACATCATGAAACTTTGTTGCTGAAAAACTGTTGAAAAATTTTAGACTTTAAACTTTTATAATCGCGATTGTAAATATTCATTTTAATTTATTTTATTAATTTAACGGACTTACAGCGATTGTTTAATTCAAAAAATTGAATATCGATATGTAGGTACATCAAAAATAATTTTAATCTATACAATATTAAAGTAAATTATGTTGCAATAAATATTGCGTGTATTCATTACTTTTCATCGGGTGCCTTTGGCACCTTACAACCATAACTAGTTTCTTAGAACACTTGCATCACTTGATTATTCAACCGAATATTAAACTTAAATCTTCATTTCAAATATTTTAAATCTGAAAATTAGAATAAGTTCCATATTATTCACTCGTTAAATACGGCTCTGTGCAGTGACGTTTATTCGAAGGTGCGCAGGTGTTCTCCGCACACCCTACCAAAATCTTAACATATGCACTTTTTTTTTTTATAATATTTTATTAACTGCATCAATATCCCAAACAAAAGTATGGACACACACAATTCAAAATAAAATCATTCCACCCAGTAAAAGTAAACAAAATAAAACACCATGTAGGCAAGGTGTTCTCAAAATCCAGCGCACCAAGGCAAAGCAAATTCACACACAAAAAAAATCTAAAACAAAACCAACACGAAGTTTTTTCTCCTATACCTACATACCTACGACCTACCCATCCATATTAATCTTGGTGTTCAACTTCATCAAGCGCACATTCGTTATTTGTTCGGCAACTCGACGCAAATTCATTTCCCCTCAAAGTAACGAAAAATTCACCCATCATGGTGTTCTCTTAACTTATGCTACATTTCCACCTAACGCTAATCTGAGATTTAATAAGATTTACCTCTAATCTCCTTCAAATCTCGGAGATTTACCATACAAATTTATTTCGTAAATCTTGAAGATTAGAAATCAATCTTGTTAAATCTTCCTAGGACAAATAGTTTTACAAATCGAACTTACCTATTCTTACTAAGATTAAGATTAAGATTAAGATTTAAGATTTAAGATTTAAGATTTAAGATTTATTTCCATTTCATGTTTACAATTGTTGACTTAGCAAAATAATGTTTAATTATAATGATTAATAGCGTAAAGTTAACAATAAGTATTTAATTATATTTTGTACATAAAGTATTAACAAGTTCGTTATTTAAAGGTTAACAGTATTTAATTATATATGATGTATTATAAAAATCATTACTCATTAAATTATAATTATGAAAAACTATACAAGACAAAAGAGTGTTTGACCATGAATTATAAAATGAAATGGTATCATGCACTTTGTGGTACGGATACCAGTGTAAAGTGCGTTTTCATTAGATATACTTTTAATTTAGATGAAAAACCGCGTCGAAGTTATTGCTGTAAGAGAGTGAGAGAACACTACAAAAAAAAGAGATATATTTGCATCAGGTGAAGATTTTAGGATTGGGCAAGGAATATGTGAGAGAGAATATGAATTTATAATGAGATATGAATTTAAAATTATGGATGGCAATTAATTTAAATAAAGCAAGCAAAATTATCTTTTTTATGGTTTAGGTTGTCGTGGTATAAGAGGTCAAGCTACTACACGCATTAAGTCTTCCACATCTGATTTAGAAAAGAGCCAAATTCTAAGATGTTTTAAGAACCTGTGACATTGGCCATTGCTGTTGCATATATCTGCTGGAAGTTTATTATATATAAATGGAGCTATGACAGTACAGAAGCGTCTAAGATGCTCTGTTCTAGTTCTTTGGATAGTCACAGTAGAAGCTGATGATCTCAACGAGCGATTTATGGCATTTCTTCTTACTGTATTGTGACCACCCCGCAGATAGAACAGTCTCAATACCTTATAAACATAAAGATGCCGAAGTGGTAATATATTGAGCGATTTAAACAACGGAAATGATGGTTCCCATCTAGGTTTGTGAAGCATTACTCTAATGATCCTCTTCTGGACTGTGATTAAAGGCTGTAGATTGCTGACAAATGCACTACCCCAGCAGGAAATACCATATTCTAAGCGAGAGTTAGCTAATGCATAGTAAATAGATGTTAGTAGGTTTGCTGGTACTATTTTCCGCAAGAGAAAGATTTTGTTCAAAACAATATACATATTCTTTTTAACACTCATAATGTGTGACTTCCAGTTCAGTTTTGAGTCTAGTATTATGCCAAGGTATTTAAATTCTGTTACACATTCAAGTGGCATGCAAGAAACGGTACAACTAGAATGATCACAACTTGCGTCATGAAGACCAACATTTTCAATAAAAATCTCATTTGACAAGGAAAAGTACATAATCTTGGATTTGCTACTCAGCACCATCTGATGATACTTAAACCAGTTTGCCAAAATAGATAGATCGCTATTCATTGAGGCTTTTATTTTATCAACAGAAGGAGCAGCATACGAAAGGGCTAAGTCATCAGCAAAAGCAACCATATTTCCTTTCAAAGGCAACTGAAAAATTGAATTTATATAAACAATAAAAAGTAAAGGCCCGAGCACTGACCCTTGGGGGACGCCTACACATGCACTTGTGATCGAATCACTCATAGTTGTACCGATTCTCACATGCTGGGACCTGTTCTGAAGATAGGATGAGAACCAATTTAAAATGTTACTTCTGAATCCATATCTGTAAAGTTTATTTAAAAGAAGTTTATGGTCGACTAAGTCAAATGCTTTCGTCAGATCAAGAAACAGAGCACCAGATTTATTTGATTTATCGAGTTCATTATTGATGCTTTCCAAGAGAGTCACTACTGCATCTTCGGTAGACTTACCCTTCATGAATCCAAATTGCGAAGAGCTGAGAATACTATATTTACCAAGAAACTTAAGCATTCTTTTAGTTATTAATTTTTCAAAAATTTTTGAGAAAACAGATAGCAACGAAATTGGTCTGTAGTTATTAGGGTCTGTTTTGTCACCTTTTTTATGTATTGGAATAATAATTGCAGTTTTAAGGCATTCTGGGAATACCCCACTTTCAAAGCTTAAGTTGACAATGTATGATAAGGGCCTTGTTATAAAACCATGTATTTTTTTTATTACAATGCTGCTTAAGCCATCTATTCCAAAGGAAGTTTTTGATTTCAAGTTAGCAATCACATGAGATACTTCATTTTCGGTAACCTCACTAAAAAAGAAAGAAGACAAAACTAAATCATCATTTGGATGTTCTAGATAAATATTTTCGATGTTTGAGGAAATTGGTGTATGATTTTTAACTACATCTTTGAAAAACAGATTAAAATTATTTGCAATATCCGCATCGCTTTCTGAAACCGTATTTTCTGAAAACTCAATGCGTTTAAGTTCATTGCCGCCATTTTGTTTTCCTAAAAGATTGTTAATGATGTTCCATTGCTGTTTTGGATTAAACCTACTATCGTTAAATTTTTTCTTGAAGAATGCTTCCTTTTGTTTACTAATTCCATCGAGGATATCTTTCTGCATACTTTTGTAGGCGATCTTTATATTTGGTAGATGTAATTTGCCTTTGTTCTTAATATAGAATTCATTTTTAGCATTAATTTTTTGGCACAAGTGGTCGGTCATCCATGGTTTAATTTTTTTGTACTTTCGCTTTTGTTTTATGGATTTACTAGAAGAAACATGACCAGATAAAATGTCAATAAAATTCCGAAAAGCGTCTGAAGGACAGTTACAGCTATAGACAGAATTCCAACTTTCAGCGGCGAGACAATCATTAAGCAACGTATAGTTTATTTCCTGAAGTAATTGAATACTCGAATTTTCATTTTTTTGTTTACTATTTTTTAATAAGTCCAGGAAAGACACCCCCGTTGCAAAATGATCGCTAACATCCCATTCGAGTAAAAACGAACGCATATTTTCAGAGCTTTTAGCACGAACAAAAATATGGTCTATACAGGTCTTACTGTAATCTGTAACTCTCGTTGGCACATTTACAAATGATTCAAACCCCAGAAAAGGAGCAAATAATCATCACAGCTAGACGGGAAGCCCAAAATATCAATATTCATATCACCGATCATGCAAATGTTGTTACTGTTCAATCCACGAAGTAGATCCTCTATATCTCTCAGAAATATATCTTTGTGAACAAATTGCAGTCGATATATACCAACAATGTCAATGCAGAGGTTGCATTCAAGTTTAATTTTCACAATAATGGCATCAGCACTTTTCAAATCAGGAGTGGATATTTCAGACACAACAATATTATTTTTTACAAAAATCGCTATTCCACCTGACACATATTTATCATTACATTCCGCATAAACGTTAAAACCCGGAATTGAGTAATTGCATAATTCATGGTCAAAAATCCAAATTTCAGATAAGACAATTACATCAGGTAAGATTTTAAAGGCATTACTTAAAGTTATCACAAAATTATCAAAATTTTTTCTCATACTTCTTATGTTTTGGTGGAAGACCACAAAATCGTTATAAGATTTACTATAATTTAAACCAATCAAGATGTTTTCACCTGCACTACAGTTATTGAGATCAAAATTTTCATTATGGCGCATCATAGTTTAAATAAAATAAGAGCTATATATAATTGAATATTAAAAAATAGAAAATAAAAATTATTATAAATGATTAAGATCATCAATGCACCTGATGAATTTAACCTCCATTCCAGCAGTCTTGCGCATCATAATTTTCCCATATCTCACCCAAAGAAATTCATAGTTATGATTTGTTTTTGCAATTTTTGCCTCCCTCATGAGCATCTTTGTATTGTTTGACAGCCAGTCGTTGACGAAGATTCGGCCTTTGCATGAAGAGAAGATTGTTTCTGTTTTGATCGCCACTTTCTTAGCGTATAAGGCTGCCAAAATTTCCTCCTTCACACTCCTACTTCGAAGCTGCACTTGGTGCTGAACGATTCATTCGAGACTCGCATTCAGTTCTACATTGTTTGACACCAATCAAACATTCCGTCTCATTCGCACTTCATAAGACAAATTGAAACGCCATTTGCATTTTTGAAGGTGCTGTCAAATTTAATCTTTTTAAAATCTTTTTGTGCGGTGGAAATACCAACAAGATTTATTTAATCTAATCTGAGATAAACCTTTGGTGGAAACATAGCATTAAGTGCACCGAGGAAAAGCAAATCCACATTCAAACATTAAAAAAATCAACACAAAGTTCATTCCTCCTTAGGGGTTTTTCTTTTTTAATTCAGAGCAGAGCCTGAAATGGCAAACAAAAAGTTGTGTTTCTTTTTTAGATCTGAGCGTTCAGAGCTAAAAATTTGTATTTCTTTTTTCGTTCTGAGTGTGTTCCGAGTTTGTTCAGAGCGCGCTCTATGAGCTCAGAATAAAATAACAGAGCAGACAGAGTTCAATGCTGAACACATAGCATTTGACAGCTAGTGTTCAGGTGTGTTTCAAAAATGGTTCAGGGTGCTCAGAGCAAACTTGCTCAGATGATGCTCAGAGCATGCTCGACATGCTCGGACTCTGTTCAGAGCTCATTTCTGAATTAAAAAAGAAAAACGCCTCTTATAGAAATTTAGATAGCACGTAGTTCAACTTCATCGAGCGCACCACGGTCCCTCATTCTGCTATGTAGAGAATTCTGTATCTGTTTCATTTTCGTTGTTGTGCGCCAGTGGTGATGGATGATGATATTCACATTACAGTGCTGGGGGATCATGACAAAAATTCCTTTGCTTGGGTATTTTTACAAAAATTATAAAAAAAAGGAAGTCTACTGACTTTTCGAACTATAATTTTGTATATATAAAAGAGGTGAAAACACATTTTTTTAGAATTATAAAAAAAAAGCAAAATAGCAAATAAAGTGGAAAATATCATAATTGCTTTAAAAATATATTGAAATTTATTTAGACTTTTAACACTTTTGATTTTTTTTTCAATAAATTTGATGTCTATTTCAAGGAATAATATAGCTTGGTTAACACCTTCATAGATGAATGTATTAAGTTTTCGTTTTCAATCAACTAAAGCAGCCAACATTTTTGAAAATTATTAGGCATAATATTTCCAGTGAAAAAATTTAAGACGTAGAATTATTTATTGGCCCAAAATCTTAAGAGTTATTCAAAACAAAATACAACTGATAAAACAATTATTGAAGAGGTTTAGAAAAACTTCAAACATTATTTTATTTTTTGAAAAAATAAAAGTCCTCCTCCTCCTCTAATAGTTGCATTACAGCTCCAAGGTCTTTCATTTTCTTACAAAACAAATATAAGTTGAAGCATTGGCTTCGTGTCGTGGTAACCGATTCTCATTGGCACTGTTTCTCTGTTGTACTTAAGCTGACCTTGATTACTTTTTTTTAATAAACTAATAGTGAGAAAGTTTTGTAACCGCTTAGAATTGTTGTTTGAAGTATCTCCTTGTTTTTCGCAGCGACTATAAGTGTCCAAAAACAGGTTCGCTTTGAAACGCTGGTACTGTGTGCAAGCTTAAAAAAATATGTTTTCATTGCAAAATAAGTTAAAGTGCCTCTACACTATCCCACAAAGTATTAACACATGTCAGAATAAAGTGGGAAGAAATTTCATACGACTGCCAAATTTGTGTGATGTAACTGACTTTCATATTTTCCTTCCACACTTGCATCAAAAATCTGTTTCACCATAACCTCAATCGCCCATGTGGGATAGAAAGTGTGATGGTTTTAGAACCGATCCTAAATATTTTCATGTATTAACACATGTCAAATCGTGTCGGATGCGCTGTCAAGTTGTGTGTGATGAAATTTCATATTTTGTTTCCACACTATTATACATGATTTCTTCACACTTTTTTGACATGTGTTAATACTCAGTGGGATAGTGTGGAATGGCTATTAGCGCACACCTAACTGAAATCACCACGGCACATCCAAAAACATATGAAATAAGTCCCCAAACCAAAAATGAAATAAGTCCCCACATATTTCTTATGACTTTTTTTTTTAACTTAACACATACATAATAAGTCCATTTGAAAAAATATAATATTGTGATATTTTGTCAGGTTCGTTAATAAAACTTATTTACTTTATTTGAAATATCCACTTAAATTATTTCGCAAAATAAAACACTTTACTTTTCTTACTAGAAAACAATTTACTGTTCACCACTCACCTATACTCGTACTGAGATTATTTCACCAACTTTACTTTTCTCTTTTTTCGACTAGAAAAGTCAAAATGCGTGGTGGCAAATTCTAATTCAAAACAACTGGATAACCACTTTATGAACCGGCCACCATAACAAATGCATGTTTTTACATTCAGGTAAAATAATTGTTTTATAAATAAAAATTGATTTTATTACAATCAAAATATACTTAAATGACTTTATTGACATATGTACATATATCTTTCTATTAAATTTCAGTTCTAAAAGGAAATAAGCCCCCAGGTGAACAAAAAAGAACAGACAACGAAAAGCCATCTTTATTAGCAGCTGCCAGCCGTAGGTACCCACCTACAATACTTTATTCAGAAAATGTTTGATAATAAATGCTTTTTAAATAACAAATCATTTTTCTTACATAATTTCAGAATTTTCTTAAATCTACAATACATTGTAGTGACCGCAAAACTAAATAACGCATCAACATTCACGAATAAAATATCAACAAGGAAAACCAAATTTCACTGTAGGCAGGCAGAATGGGCAGGCCGATCAATTTTCTACTTAGACACTTGCTGCCTTAACAGAATGCAAGACGGACGTGGAATAGATGTAAAAAATGCTGCAGCCGGAGCTGCAAGAGTTGAAAAATTTTTAACTTTTACTGCAGCATTTTTGACATCTATTCCAGCTGCGTCTTGCATTCTGTTCAGGCAGTAAAGGCTATGGCCCAAGGACTCCGTCACGCGTTCGACTTCAGCGTTCGACTGATAGCGTGATTAAAACATAATGTATTCTTATGGGGAATGGCCCATAAGCAAAGTGCGTGACGTCCGTGGCGGCGTTAAGATTAAAACATTTTTAATATTAACGCACTTTTCGACTTTGACATTTGATTTGCTTTAAGTTCTTTCTCTTTGGAAAATAATTTTTTTCTATGAAATTTAAAACAAAAACAGATAATTCTAAATGCACATACATAGGTAATTATTGATTTAGATTTAAAGATATTTGTGATTACCGCTGAAAAAAATATTTCTATTTGCAGATAAATATCCATGTCCATCCAATAAAATTAAATCTTTTTTTCGATTTCGTAATTTTATACATTTATGTAAGAACATACATAGCTACAGAAATAAGGTACTTCTTTGCTGTCGACAACCAACAACGCATAACGCACGACGGATTCACGAAAAATGGCGAGTATGTCAAAGTCGAAATTGTAAAGGTGCGTCCACATTATGTCGAATTGTGTAGATCAACATCGTTGATCAACAGTGTTGAGTAAGTGTAGACGTGTTGATCGACAAAGCCATTCAACATTTGTTGACCCGAACGTAACCCGATTCAAATGGATAGCAATCGACAAAGCTGTTCAACAAATTTCATTTTATTGAACACATTTGTAGGGTTTTAAATTCATGAACATAATTTATTGGTTTTGTGCGTTATTAATCACATTTTTGCTAGATGAAAAATGCAATATTTATTGTGAATAAGTATTTAATATTAATAATATCGTTTTAACTTTATTGTTCACAAGAAAAAATAAAAAAAAGTTGGGTACCACCAGGATTCGAACCCTGAACCCCTAGATTGGATCCTGACGCATCAATCAGAAAATTTCAAACCACACAAATGTTTGCTACGAAAGTTTTTCACGTACACACTAGCATGTTGATCGACAATGTTAACCAACAATGTTGATCGGCATAGTGTGGACCGTCCTTAAGTTCAACGCATTAAAGTCGAACGCATGACGGAGTCATTGGGCCATAGCCTTAACTTGCGTTAGCTTCCGATCGTTGTTGGGAAATAATAACCAAACAACTTTGGGTAGATCTCATCTATTTGAAATAAAACCAACCATCGAGATAGGCAACAATGGGATGGACTGTTACTGCTGAATGTCAAGGTCCACCAGCTGGCGTCGTGGCTCCTTGTCAGCTCTGTCCTGGCAATCATTCCAAAATGAAAAAAAAACAGAGCCAAGTAGCTAATGGCTGTTTGGAAAGCCGCACACTATGAATTCCACACGCAGAGTATAGGTTCTCAAACCACAAATGGAAGGATTTTTATCCACTTGACCCAATGACATGATCTCCAAGGAATAATAATTCTTATGTATTCTTTTAAACAACACGAACAATTTACGGGCGAGAGCGCTCACGAAATCGCTCCCTCTTTGATTTAACTTTACATAACACTTGGTTCCACTTTAAGAAGAAATTTATGTGTTATTGAAAGTTTCAATTTATATATTTTGATAAAAAAATATTTTTTATATTAGAATATGTAGTTTTTTTTGTTTTTAATAAAAAATTCAAAGAACTCTACTTGATTCACATATGATTTGGAACAATTTTTGACATCTTATGTGTTTATCCTGGTGCAAGGTTTTTTCGGTAGAGTTTTGTTTCCAATCGACAATAACAACCAACTTAATTCATTCACGATTAAAAACAAACTGTATCCACTGCCGGTTAAACATGTGCCTTCTATACATGTTTGACAGGCTCTTGAAATCGCCTGTTCTGGTATCATGCTTCTAGAGCTTTCCTTAGGGAAAGTTCCCCATAATTTCCCTCTTTAAAGCTTTTATTTTGACATTTAGTACCAAAGTTCATAAGCACACGAAAGCTCTCCGTAGGTTGGTTTGAGTCAGGTATAATCCGTAAGATGGCGCTTTTTCGTTCGAGAGTCGTAATGAATTAGTTAAAGGTATATCTGCACTGCAACCTCAAGATCGACTGTGCCCGTTTGTTTGCTATTGTGAGTCGTTATAGTTTAAATGTGAAAGTCTTTTTAAATATGGACCATTGATGTCCTTTGGCAATTGACTGTGCTTGGAATTTTTATTACATTCAGAGCATAATTTCAAGGTGCCTGCAAGACAAATATAAAATATTGGATACCAAATCTTTGTTATCGAAGAGAAATCCAATAAATTGAACAGAATATCTTTGGGGACTTTTTTCATTGCATATTTTGGGGACTTTCTTCATCTTCAAATTACCTCTAACTTAAAAATGAAAAAAATCCGCAAGAAACCATGAAATAAATCCCCAATTTTGGGGAGTTCTTTAATTTGAAAACTTTTACCAACTCCATACAAAATTAGGGGTTTATTTCATTTTTAGTTTGGGGAGTTATTTCATTTGGGTGTTATTTCACGAAACCGTTGAATACGCACTATAATCCAATTTTTAATTCAATCTCGATTAATCCCATTTTATTTAAACTGGTCATCCGGAGATCATTTAAACTCAATTTCAACATTATTGACTTCACTTTGAAGTTATGTTTTCTTTATGCTCCCAGAAATAAAGAGATAAATAAAATTTATCAAATAATATTAGTAAGTACTTAGATAAAGAAAAAAAGCCATTGGACTTACTGCATGTTTTGGAGCAAATAATATAGACATTTATTTTTAATGTTTTGATCAAATAAATCCGGATTTAATTTATGGATAATTCACTTAAATCTAATTAATATGGCTGTAAGTGGTTTTGTTTGCGATTTTCCATTTGTCATTACGTGTTTGTTTTTGTTTCAAAAATTTAGTTTGAATTGAAAATTAGTTGGTGGCATCCACTGGCTTAAAATGGCACTTTCTGTTGATGGAAATGGCACAAAAAAAATATCGGCAACGCTGGCAGCATAGTTCGGCAGAGGGATTTGTTTCCAAGTTCAGTCTTTAATTCACCAAGCTATTGGGAACTGCAGCCTTGCTATGCACAGCGGTTTCTCTCTAGAATTTAATTAAGAAAATAATAAACATTTGTAAAACATAATAAATAATGATTAAATAAATACAAAATATAAAAATAAACGAAGAAAAAAAGTTTAAGTTTACCCATAACTTACCTTTTCTCAATCCCCGGTATAAATTTACTATATGTGTTCAAGGCTCAATCACTATAACGAAAGATTCTTGTTAAAATCATTTATGAATTCTTTAGTAATATCATCGTTCTATAAAACACATTTGTTGACATTTGCAAAATAATAATCTCTTATAGAATATTTTATTTTGACTTATCATAGGAATCACAGCCGTAATTGAATCAGTTTATCAGCGAATACTTGAATCTGCAAAGATTCTCCAGTCCCCACTTAGTGCTGTCATCAGCGAGCTCTTAAAAAACTTTTCAAAAGTTGATTCAAACCCCGTTTACTTCTTCATAGACAATTTACAAAGTTGGAAGTATCATCAACACATCCGCTCCTCATCATCATCATCAACATTAACATCATGAGGCATTCGTTTGGCAATCCAATGGTAGAAATTCCTCTTCTTCTTACACTTTGCACTTCTAATTAAAATTAGGCAACTAGAACTTATGGATTCAATGTACCTACAAGCATCACAAGAAGTTAAAGAAGAAAAACCAGCGGCAGGAGGACTCGCTGATGGTTCTTCCTTCTGTTCTTTTTGTCAGAAGTTATGAATTAATTATTATTATTTTGAAGTGCTGTTTTCCAAGTTTAATTACGAGTGATGGTATTTCGTTACAACAGGAGCTATACGTTTCTGTTTCTTTTATGTGTCTGATACTGGAAACAGAGCTACATGCACACCAGACAAGGCCATGAAATTCTTCTTAGCCATCAACACTCTTCTAACTGTTGTAGTGTATAGAGTTTTAGGATATTTTGGGGGTAAGTTTGTGGGAAATAGTGGTTTTGTGGAGTAAGTTTCAACATTGTATAGAAGTAAGAGTGCACATTTCAACCCAACACTAACACTATTTATATCTGCTTCAAGTCGAAGACGAAAGCGAAAATACTATTCGTGATGATGTTGCTGATGATGATGTTACACTGCTTTTAATAATAATTTCTTAAGTGGCATCAATTATGAAACTTACCAAAGCGATCCTTCAATTTGTTAAGAATAAACTTTTTATTGTATTTATTTGTATATACTCTTCTGGTACCCGCAACTGTTAATGTTTTTGGCAGCACATTATGGGCACTGTTAAGTGAACTCAAAAATGTAACAAAATCTGTTTCGTTCGTTAGAGGAATCTGATTTGTTTGCCGATATTATGGTCTGGCCTGAATTTTATTTTCAAAAACTCATCATTGTGTGTATTAGGGTGATCGTTATAATGGTTTTTTTTGAGTTTTAATATTTGGATGGGCCTAAATCAGCTCTAAATGAAGAAAAAAAAATTCTCTGATTTTTTCAGATTTTTATTTTCATCCCCTATAGTCGCTGTAGGGGTAAATTAAATTTCCTTTTTTTTAAATTCACGTAAAATCTGCCAAAAAATTCAGAGCATGTAGGTTAGAAATAAACAAGAAAAAAATCCTATAGGAGGGGGGTAATATCTCCCACTCCTTGGACGGGAGGGGCAATTTATTAAAATAACTGTATAAAATAGAAAAAAATAATTAAAAAACAACGGCAACACTTGCAGTAGCTTTTTGGAAAGCCAGAAGTCCATTTTAATAGTTGATTATAAAATGAAATTTTTTGAATAAACAATTTCAGGAAAATCTGTTTTCAAACCTACAATTAAAAAAAATAATAATAATTTTTATTCAAAATGTTGAGCTTGAAACAATTTTTTGACAAAACTGCTCATCAAAAAAATTTATTTAAAAACAAGTCGTAAGTCTGGCTTTCCTAAAAGCTACAAAACATTACTGTTAGTATTGCTGTTGTGTTTTAATTAATTTTTTTCTATTTTATGCAAACATTTTACTAAATTGCCCCTCACGTCCAAGCGGGGGGAGATATTACCCCCCTCCGATGGGATTTTTTTCTTGTCTAGTTCCCACCTACATGCTCTGATTTTTTTTAGCAGATCTTACGCGAATTTCCTAGTATGCAAAAAAAAGGGGAAATTTAATTTACCCCTACAGCGACTATAGGGGATGAAAATAAAAATCTGCAAAAAATTAGGGAATTTTTTTTCTTCATTTAGAGCCGATTTGTGCCCATCCGGGATGACCTTTTATTTTAACGACCACCCTAGTGTGTATGCTTTTTCTATTATGTTTCATACTAAAAAACTGAAACCTAAATGGAATGCATGCACATTCCACAAGTACCCAGCTCAGGATTACTTGAAGCAACCGAGCTCCGCTCGATCAATCTTAAAAGATGTTTCGGTTCTTAATAATTTCGATTTCGATAGTGATCACAGGCTAGTAAGAGGGACGATTCAAATAAACCACAAAACTAAAAACTATTATAAAAAATATTCGAAAAGGGAAATTCCACAAGCATTAGATGATAGATAGATAGATAGATAGATAGATAGATAGATAATATAATTTTATTTTCCATTAAAATTTTTTAACAAAAACATGATTAAGCTGGTATTCGAAATTAAATATGACAATAACTTGTTTTTAAGTCGTCTGTCAGGTTCAAAAAAAATAATTAATTACATTTAAGCAAAGCTAAGCAAGTTTTAACTAAATTCGTTTATTATTAAACTACGATATTTGAGCGAGTTTTTTTATAAATTTGTAGAGTTGTGGGTAGCAAAATCCATTTAAAATGTTGAGGAATGTTGACCGGTCTAGTGTAACGTTTCCAAGATATTTATGTCGGTATCCTCTAAAGATAGGGCACACACCAATGAAGTGGTAAGTATTCTCTGTCGCCTCCTGATTACACAGACTGCATAGGCCATCAGTGTCATTGCGAAAAGCTTTGGCATTTAAGTTCAAAAGCCCACACCTTGCTTTAAAGATTAAGTTGATCATATCACGGGAATTATTATCTTCAAAATAATTCGGGACTTCGGCATATAAAAGGTTGCAATATTCATCGTGGAACTGCGACTGTAGTGCTTTGCTGGTAAAATCACCCCAGTGCTTTTCTGCTAGCTTTGTCAGTAGCAATTTGTGAATTTGATTCCATTCTGAGACTGGAGTTTCGGGACTGAAATCAATCGCTGTCTCATGGAAAAGGGCTGACCATTCCTGGGCCCAGTAAATATTTTTCTCGATGACTGCTTCAGAGAGGATACGTGGTAAGCGGTTACGTGGCATTGCCATAACTTTGCGTATGTATGAAAGATGTATCTTTAATGTACTTAGGAAAGCTTTTGGGAGACCCGTTTCGATGTGAATAGCATAAGTAGGCGTGTTATCCAGCAGACCAAAACATCTTTTGACAAAGAAACGTTGAAGTTTTTCGGTTTGAACGTGTTCTCTGTATCCCCACACTTGCGCACAGTAGTGCATTATTGACTTTGTTGCTGCTTCATGCACTTTATATTTAGCAGAGTGAGTAACAAATTTGTTCCTAACAAATTTCGACCATGTTGAGTTGATCGAGTTTTTCGATGATGTAAGTCGTTTTGTTAGATGATATGACCAGGACATGTTATACGAGAAAGTAACGCCAAGATATTTGTATTGGTTAGTTATCTTTTTCTCACCATTGTTAAAATTCCATTTTTCAGCTGCTGCTCTTCTACCACCATTCCTAAAAATAACTATTTCAGACTTTTCTAGATTAACAGCCAGGTTCCAATTATTGCAGTATGTGCTGAAGCTATCAATGATCGTTTGTAGGGTATTAGGGCTTTCAGAAGGGAGAACTATGTCGTCCGCGTATAACAAAGCATTTATTTGCATACCATTCACGATGAGACCAGTTGGAAGTTCGAAGTGTAGATCGTTTAGAAATAATACAAATAAAAGGGGACTCAGTACGCATCCTTGCTTGACTCCTTTGGATGTCTGAAAGAAGCTAGACATACTAGTTCCATCCCAGACTGTAACAGTCGTATCCTTGTACAGTTAACGTATAATGGAAACCATTTTTGAAGAGACACCTAGCTTTGACAATTTGTAAAACAAAGCTTCTCTGTTAATGTTGTCGAACGCTGCTGACAAATCTACGAAGAAAGCGTAAAGTTTTTTCTTCTGGCTAAGTCGAAGTTGGATGATACAAGAAAGGTTGTATACTTGGTCAACTGTACTGTATTGACTTCTGTATGCGGCCTGGTATTCATTGAGTATGTTGTTCTCTTCAATCCAGAAAGTGAGCCTTTTAAGCAGAATCGTTGTAAATATTTTGTTAAGCGTGTCCAAGAAGGAGAGCCCACGATAATTCAAAGCGATGCTGGCATCACCCTTTTTGTATAGGGGGAAAATAATTGACTTTCTGAAGGAAGATGGTATAGTTTCTGCTTCAAAGATATCTCTGAGTAGAATGTGTATTTCTTCCACAAATGAAATGCTTGCGTTTTCGTAGAACTCGTTCGGAATGCCGTCAATGCCTGGTGCTTTGTTTTCTTTTGTTGTTTCTATTGCCCAACACACTTCAGAAAATTCTATTTGACTATCAAGCATTGGAAGATGAATGGTTTCAAAAACTGTTGTAGGTAACGTGATACTCGACGATAATGTATTCAATGTGCCATTGAAATGATCCATGAATTCATTAGCAGTGATTTGTATTCGGATATTTGTTGAATCTCCACGTATCTCTTTTGCGATTCTCCACCATTCTTTTGCTGAGTTCACAGATGCAAGTTGTTGAGAGATGTTTTGTAAGTATTCGCGCTGTTTGGACTAGCAGAGTGCTTTATATTTTTTGTTTGCTGCGATATAATTTTTTCTGCTAACTTCGAGGTTATATTTCTTAAATATTCTCAGTGCTTTAAGTGAGTCTTTTCTAGCAATGTGACACTGTAAATCATACCATGGTTTCTTCTTTTCAAATGTTATACCCTGATTGTTAGGCTTTCCGTTTGCTTCGTATACACACTTTTTAATTGTCTCACATCTTGATTCAATGTGATCATCCCGCACAATATACTGTGGTATAGCTTCGTTTAGATTGTTTATATAGTCTGAACGCTTTCTTTCCACCCACTTGAGCCTTGGAAGTAACTGCATTGTCGAATTTCTAGAGATTTCTTCAGATGACTTTAATTTTAGGGTTAAGGGCATGTGATCAGAGTATGCCTGACAGCCAATAGAAAAATCTTCAATGATACCTGCTGAATCGTAAGATGAACAACAATAGTCAATTACCGATGATCCTCTGCTCGATACGAATGTGAATTCTCCACTTTTATCACCAAAGCTTCTCCCATTTAAAATGAACGCACCAATGTCCTCCAAAAACTCAAGAAACTCATTGCAGTTTCTATCAGTTGTAGAGTCTTTCGAACGTCTAGAATCAGTGACTGACTGCTGTGACACCACCTGAATATCTACCGAACCTCTCACAAGCGTTAGATGAAGACTGTAAGCAAAAATACTTCGAAGAATTAGATAGAAGATGCATTTGGGATATTATAAATAAGGCCTGTCTACAAGATGCATACGACCAATTAGAAAATGAAATTTTGAAAGCAGCAGAGAACAGTATTCTCAAAAGTTCAAAACAAAAAAATGATAAACTCACAATGGAAACGAAAAATCTTATTACAGAAAGAGAAAAGCTACGACAAAAAGCACACCTTAAAGATTTCAAAAGAACGAGTTGAAAAACCTTAAAAAGCTATGCAAAAAAACAATAAAAAAAGATTTACTTGATTACAATAACAGGGTTATAAAGCAAATTATAGAAGATACAAAATCTATGAAAAAAACACAAAAAGAATTATCCGTAGGAAAGGAGTTGATAGTTAAACTTACAGAAAATAGAAAGAGTATTAAAAACCGGACAGATATTAACAATACGGCAACAGAGTTTTATGAAAATCTGTACAAATCTAAGCTCACATATGAGGAGTTACAAAATGAATCAGTTAACATTGAAGAAGAGGAAGATAATTATGCTGCCGTTCTTACCCTCTGAAATTGAACTATCCATAAAAGAACTACCTAAAGGCAAACCATGTGGACAAGATGGAATCAAAGGCGAAATGCTCCAAATAGGCAAGAATAAACTCATTCGCAGTCTTACAAACATGTTTAATTGGATTCTAGATTCTGAAGAGATTCCAAAGCAATGGAAAGAATCAACAATCATTCTACTGCACAAAAAAGGAGATACGACAAATTTAAATAACTATAGGCCAATTAGTCTTATATCAGTGGTGTACAAAGTGTTTGATGAACAGCAACCAAGGGAACAAGCTGGTTTTCGGCAAGGTTTTAGCACAACAGATCATCTGCAAACGGTGAATCAAGTCATTGAAAAGTGTAATGAATACCGACTGGACCTAAAACTAGCATTTATCGATTTTACTAAAGCATTTGATACGGTCGAACATGCAACAATTTGGAAGTCACTTAAAAACCAGGGAGTACATGGAAAATGTTTGAGAATAATAAAAAACTTATACACGAACGCAATGTCGAAAATTTCTCTTGAAAATAAAGGCCGACAGTTCCAGCTTAGCAACGGAGTGAGGCAAGGAGACCCATTATCACCAGCATTTTACTGTGCTGTTTTGGAGGAAATATTTCGAGAAATGAACTGGGATTCTTTAGGACTGAAAATAGATGGAGAGTTTCGCAATAATTTAAGATTTGCGGACGATATCGTCTTATTATCAACATCATATCAAGAACTCAAAAAATGATATTAGAGCTGCAAAGTCATTGCAAAATAGCAAGACTCGAAATGAATGCTGAAAAAACAAAGCTGATGTGCAAAGGTGAAAAAAGGGACATTTCTGTAGACGGGAAAGCAATAGAATATGTCGACAGTTATATTTACCTGGGGCAGACGGTCTCCTTCGAAAATAGAGAAGATAAAGAGATGGATCGAAGAATAACCAATAGTTGGAAACAATTCTGGAAACATAAACAAATCTTCGATTCAAACTTAAGCAAAAGATCCAGAAAGTATCTTTTTGATGGAGCTATCCTGCCAGTAATGACATATGGATCCCAAACATGGAGCTTATCGGCCACATCAGTACAAAAACTTCTGACCACACAAAGGGCAATGGAAAGGTCACTTTTCAATATCTCTAAAAGACAACGAATCAGAAATGAATTAATACGGGGCATGACACAATTTGGAGATGTGATCGAGAGGGCGAAACTGCAAAAATGGTACTGGGCAGGACATGTAGCTAGAATGAATGACAACCGCTGGACATTCAGAAGTACACGTTGGATACCTAGAGAAGGCTTACGCAGAAAAGGAAGGCAAATAAAACGTTGGAGAGATGACATTGCCCGAAAAAATAGTAGATGGGAAAGAATTGCCAAAGACAAGATAGCTTGGAACAACTTGGGGGAGGCTTATATCCACACTTAATTAAATATTTAATAAAAACTTTAAAATACTGAAATTAAACATTGAAATAGTTAACTATTATAGTAGTTTTATATTTGAATTTAATTAGTAAAAATTTAAGATACTATATTTGTAAAATGAATGGATGAATAAAGCTTATAATAATAATAATAATAATAATAATAATAATAATAATAATAATAATAATAATTATAATAATAATAATAATAATAATAATAATAATAATAATAATAATAATAATAATAATAATAATAATAATAATAATAATAATAATAATGTATTCTTCTCAGATATATTCTCATATGAAATTGAGAAGCGAAACTCTTTTGTTAGTGTTTGTGAGAGAAAATTGAAAGACAATTTAGATCCAATTAAGCTGGCGGTTTATTAAGAACTAAAAGCATAAAAAGTAAAGTACAATAGTCATAAAAAGTATTTTGACAAACAAAATATTTCGCATTTTCCTTATATCTTTCGTTTTATCAATAAAAAAATCTGAAAAAAATTTATTATAATGATGAGCTTTCAAAAAAACATACAAAAGTTGAAAAGATTTAAACTGATATTTAAAGAAAAAGATTAGTGCTTTCAGATAGTTTTGTCAAACAACACACACACAGAAATGGTTGAGTGTTGTTAGTCACTGGGCCCTGGTTCTCCGCGAGCTGTTGCGCCACCCAATTTATTTATTATTTGTATTTAAAATCTACTAATGGCAAGTTGTGGTGAATAAAAACTACTTTTTCGGCATTCATTGGTAGCAAACGATTACGTCTCTCCTCGTAAACAATTCCAGCTTCTGAAAATAGTCCCTCACTATACACACTAGTACCAGGAGAAGAGAGGTATAGATTTTAGCAAATGTTGTCAAATTGGGATACTGTTTTGTGTTTGCTGACCACCCAGGGCTGTCGTTTCACTTTTTCAGAAAGCAGTACTTCGAGGAAAAAATAGCAGCACACAGCAGTACGGTAGTAAAACATATACATATATACAAACATATTGTTAATGCATTTAATTCTTTTTAAATGCAATTATTGTTCATTAAAAACTATCAAATACCCGCTCATTACCTATTTAACTCTAGAACACTGCAATGGTGGTATTGAAAAGATTTCTTTACATAAAAAGCTCTTGTTGTGTTTATGCACGTTTTTCTCAACATCGGTTGTCTTTACGAAAAAAGTTAATATTTTTTGGGTAGAATTTTATGAGCTTCATACAATATTAATAATAATTATTTGTTTCCTTCTCCTTCCTTTTATACCAATTAACACTAATATTTTTCGACACACTGACTGCATGGAAATTTTGAACCAATATGTCATCGAATTCAGAAAATGGATTTCTCTGTGAACCTGGCCAACTCTTCGACGTCCCTCCGATTTTTGATTTAGTTCGTTATCATATAATACAAATTTAAAAGAGGTCGGTTCATCTGGCCATAAAAATAGCTTTTCGTCTTTTTGTTGTAAAATTAAATTCCATAAATTAAAACAACTCAATTTTCCAGTTGATGGCCTTATTTACCCTGGCCACCGCAGCAACTATGTTTATAATGAGAAGATGTAGCCTAACGCATATAATATACAAAATATTGCTCACTGTTAAAGCAATTTTAATAAATTTTTTGACTAAATTCTCTACTCCATAAAGTTCCTGCATGATTTACTCTAAATCCATTGGATGTATGACAAAAAAAACATGGTAATTTTTTTTATGAAATTGAATAAGCTACAATTTTTACCTTTTCTTTTCATTCCAAAAATTTGATAGTTTTCGAGAAATTAGCAAAACACTGAACTTTACACCCTTTTACTCCTCCAAAAATTCTTTCTTCAGCCACAACTCAGGGTGGTGTTGGAATTTGCTCAAGACGTCAAAGCAAAACCCCACCAAAATTCAGCTTTGTAGGAGTTTTATCAATGTACGTAAAAGTCTAAATTTCATGCGCTAGAGAACCATTAATATAATTAAACATTGTTGACAGATGGGTGAAAAACTACATTTTGACGGGTGTGGAATACAGTGCATTCTCGATTATCGCAACTAATTAAAACAAGGGTGGTTGCACTGACCGAGGTTGTTGCAATAAACGAGTAAATATTTTTGTAGGCTCAATTCATTGTCTTCATAGATTTTCTCATTGTTATAACTGGTTTCGCGTACCCAATTTTCCGAAACACACAAACGACTGTTCACTGGACAGAATTCATTAAACTTACAAGAAAATCTTGCATTGTAGGTATAGATACATATCATGTACATTAATACAACTTCACCGTATCATCACTTAAAAGTAGCGGTAAAATAACTGCCGAGACAAAATGTAACGCAACTGACAAAAACAAACATAGCCAAGAACCTGAGTAAATAAAGATATGCATATAAAACCAAAAGTTGCACTTATTGAGTAAATTTTTTTTGAAGAGTTGCGATTATTGCGTCAACAATGATATAAATTCAGCTGTTGCGAAAATCGAGGAGTTGCATGAATCGAGAGTTGCATTAATCGAGAACGTACTGTACTTCGTTCCAAATGGCATCAAAATCTCCTTATACTTCCTTTTTTCGGATCAGAAAAAAAAAATGAAAATTTTCAGAATTACGAACTTTTTACTTGCGATATACAGGCTTTGGCTATACGGCAAACTATGCATTCGTAAAAAATGGAATTCGATATTTTTGTCTGTTTTATTTATGAAAGTCAACATTAGATAAAAAGGACTAAAACTTTTTGGATAGGATTATTAGGGGTGTTGGAATTATTTTTTATTTTTTATATTCAAAATGGGTATTGTGGGTCTTGTAAAGAGTTTATAAAGAAGTAATTTTTGTTCTGGGACATTTGGCTAAATTGAATTTTGAAACCCCGCGGCCGTTTTTAGGTTAAAATACCTCAATTCGAAGAAGAGGTTTGAAAAAACAATATTATATAAGGTCACAGTAACTTATAATGATTTTTGTTTTGCTTTTGTAACCTGTTGCTAAGAAAATAGCATTAAAATCTGCTTGTCAAAATATCATGATACAACTTTTTACCTTAAATCTTCATAAGAAACAGATCGATTTTCTAGATGTTTTCTATTATTTTTTCTAAATGGAAAGCTCTAATTGGTTGAAACTTGCTTTCTTATCACTATACAGCATTCTTGAATTGATGTTCGGTCTATACATATGAGAAAAGAAAGCCAAAATAAAACATTGTAAGTATTTTGAGCACATATCGACGCAAATTTTATTGGTTTTCCAGACCACTTTTTCGAAATGTGCTGTTTTTTAACTAAAAACGGCCGCGGCGTCTCAAAACTCCATTTTGAAAAATGTGCCACAACAAAAATTTCGTCTTTCGAAACCCTTTACAAGATCCACCATACCCATTTTGAATATAAAAAATAAAAAAAAATTCCGACACCCCTAAGGATTATGATTTGAAAATGTTGTGCGAACAAATTTTCAAAAAAGCAGTACTTTGCTCGTATTAGCAGTACGGCAGTACGGAGTTTCAAAAAGCAGTACAAATACTTCAATTGCAGTACTTCGACAGCCCTGTGACCACCACTTGTAAGGATCTGCCTCTGCCGTCCGATCTTGGCGAACAGTTCTTAAATAAAATTCTATTTCGTTTTCAATAGCAGTTTTTTTCAATATCTTCATTTTGAATACTGCCTGTAGCAACTTCCTCAAAACATTCCCAGAAACTGTTGTGCGTTTCGTTGGTCTCATCAATTGTTCTGTTTCTTTTCTTACGAGTTGGAGAAAAATCCTCCTCGGTACTGAGCGTACTAGAGAAAGAAACAGACTCATCATCATAACTGATTTTCAGGCATTCTAATAGAATTTTTGTCTTGCTCTCTTGGCTTGAGCTATTCCCAGGAAACTTGTTTTGAAAGGAGGGTCAAGAAAAGTGGAAACCAGATATTTGTCGTTCTCATCAAAGTCACGTAGGATATAGATATACAGGGTGTCCCGCACCTGAGTGGAAGTATCTTAGGGTGTGGTTCCTGGGGTTATTCTAAGAAAAAAATTGTATGGGGGGAAAGTTGTATCTCCCCTCCCTGAAGCAGGGGGGGGGGGCAGTTTCTGAAAAATTGACTTAACATGCCAAAAAAAACATTAAAAATCAACGAAAAAACATCTAATGATGTGTCAATGTGTCATGTCAATTACGTTGATGAGATTTCAATTATAAGTAATAATATTTTGTAGTACTTCGGACTGTGGTTCAAGGGCGGACAAAAATAATTTGTTCGACTGTTAAATATTTTGACATTGCAGTTTTATTAAGTGATAGCTGAAGCATTAGGATCAGGATTTTTCATTTACGAAATCAGTTTCTAATCATAAAACTTAGAAAAACTTCAAAGTTTATAAATTAAATGTTAGTGATTTTGAAGGAGAAAAAGAGAATACTTCAAAGACGATTGTTTTTAGATGTATGATTCTCTTGACTTTTTTATTATTTCTCTACTAAGCATGTAAATTTTAGAGAACAAAATTATAATAGCTGGAAAATTTCTTGTGCGAATTTTTATAATTGGTACTTTTTTTAAGTCAAGTTCAAGATTCAACTAAGAAAAGGTAATATTCCCTGTGCCGATATTCAGCTATTTCAGCGAGTGAGATGAGATGACTCGCCTTACTCGCCGACTCATCTCACTTCACTCGCAAAAGTGATTCAGCTATTTAAGTGAAATGAGTAAGTTCGAATTTAGTTTCGAACATGAGACAAAGAATAAATATAAAAGAGCTTAATTCTACCTCCTTGTCACACTCGTTACGCAAAACGAAATGAAACTACAAATACAATAATGTAAACATTGGAATCTTTAATAATGGAGTTTGGAGTACCTTTTGTTTCAATTACTTTTTTTGTCATAATTAAAGTTTAATGTGAGTTTTACCCTTGAGAAATAAAAAGTTTAAATGTGCTGAAAGTGAATAGAATATACGTTTATTTAATATACATATATATATATGTGCATATGATAATAAAATAAAATTAAAGAATCAATAAAAGGGTAGTTGTTTTTATCTACGTTGTTGTTTTTTATTTCGTTACCTATGCATGAATAGGAATTCTTGAGAAAAGCACACATACCTATCCAAAACTAGAAATTTAGCAACACATACACCAAGTCACTGCGGAAATATCTGGCGAGTAATCTGACATTTCATTTCACTCGCTCACTCACTCCCTTTTGCTAACTGAATCGATTTTCGACGAAAAGTGACTCATCTCACTCACTCCCTGCGGCTTCGAATCTCGGCACTGGTCTTGCCCGGTGGGACTTATAGTACATGTTATACATTCAACCATGATGTATTGATTACAAAAAAAATGCTGCTAATACCTGCGAACCTTCAAAAGCGTGGAGACTAGACCACCGAAAACAAAAAATCCTTGAAGACTTTTTTTGTATGGGATTTCAAATCCTTGCCCTTAAAAATTATATGTACAACATTATGTCGGAATTTTTTATTTTTATATTCAAAATGGGTGTTTTGGATCTTGTAAAGGATTTACAAAGTAGTAATTTTTGTTCTGGGACATTTGGCAAAACTGAATACCCCTTATGTACATATGTTATTTGTGGACCTATATCTTTGCATTTGTATCTACCATTTTTAATCGTAATGAAATTTTTTAAGATACCATAGAAAATTCAATTTATGACTTCCTTAACGCCCTAGACTATCGTTAACGAAAAAGGGTGTTCAATTCCTTTAGGTTTAGTAGGAATTACTTCCCTCCAATACACCCCTTAAAAGTGAGCGTGGTAAAAAACTTTGAACGACTTAGTTTATTTAGAAAGGCACTTCATACTTAAAAATTGAATACTAAGTAACTTTTTTTCACATTTTTTTTGGAAAACAAATACAAAAACAAAACTGTCAAAAACGCCCTCAAAAGTGGTCGGGGCAAAAATTGTGCATTATGTTTTGTTCTTAAACTGTTATTAAGGCAATTTGTTTTAATTTCATAGAAATTTGCCAAAAAAGAAAAGTGGGCGTGGAAAAAAGTTTTGTAGAGAAGAGTTATTATAAATTACATTATCTAAAGGGTGATTTTTTAGCTGGTTTGGTTTTGGCAACACTGGTTTTGACAGCTGACGTGTGTTTAGTACCTTGTGTCACTGTCAAACAGCTTCAGTTTGGTTTGCAATTTAACCATGGATCGTTTTACAAATGAACAACGCTTGCAAATTATTGAATTTTACTATCAAAATTCGTGCTCGGTTCGAAATGTTCATCGCGTGCTGCTTCCATTTTATGGTCGGCATTCTCGACCTTCTGAGCAGTCTATTCGGAAGATTGTGACCAAATTTCGCACCAAATTTACTTTGTTGGACATTAAACCACCAACACGTTTACGTACTGTGCGTAGTGAAGAAAATATTGCGGCCGTATCAGCTAGTGTGACAGAAGACCGCGAAATGTCGATTCGGCGCCGTTCCCAGCAGTTAGGCCTTTGTTACAGCACTACGTGGAAAATTTAGCGGAAGGATTTGGGCGTAAAGCCTTTTAAGATACAGCTGGTGCAAGAACTAAAGCCAGCCGACCTACCACAACGCCGAATTTTTGGTGAATGGGCTCTTGGAAAGCTGGCCGAGGATCCGCTTTTTTATCGAAAAATTGTGTTCAGCGATGAGGCTCATTTTTGGTTGAATGGGTACGTAAATAAGCATAATTGCCGCATTTGGAGTGAAGATCAGCCAGAAGCATTGCAACAGCTACCAATGCATCCCGAAAAAGCCACTGTTTGGTGCGGTTTATGGGCCGGCGGCATTATTGGGCCATATTTCTTCAAAGATGATGCGAATCGCAGCGTTACTGTCAATGGTGAACGCTACCGAGCGATGATAACAAACTTTTTTTTGCCCGAAATGGAAGTTCTTGACTTGCATGATATGTGGTTTCAACAAGACGGTGCCACATGCCACACAGCACGCGAAACAATGGCGCAATTGCGAGGCGAGTTTGGTGAACAGTTAATTTCACGTTTCGGGCCGGTCAATTGGCCGCCTAGATCGTGCGATTTGACACCATTAGATTATTTTTTGTGGGGGTATGTCAAGGCTAATGTCTATAGGGACAAGCCCGCTTCGATTGACGCACTGGAAGCCAACATCCATGCATTCATTCGTGAGATACCGGCCGATATGTATGAAAGAGTATGCCAAAATTGGACTCAGCGGATGGGCTACCTGTGACGCAGCCGCGGTCAACATTTGCATGAAATTATCTTTAAACATTAAATTACAAGGTTCAAACTATCGATTCAAATAAATATTTCATTCATTTTTTCGAATTTTTTGTGTTTTTTTTTTAAAGTTCTAAACCTCTTAAAAAATCACCCGTTACAACGTCTCTACGGAACGCATCCCTCGTTAACATCAACTTTTGACGATTAGATGACCTATTTTAGAAAGTGGGTGCTAGTATGCGGAAATTTTCTCTGTTGATGTTTGATGATATCCTATATCATTCCTGAAAGTTTCATCTTAATAGGTTCGCCGTTCAGATTTTATAGATTTAAAACCGCCTCTCCATACATCTTGAACCACTGTTCCTCGTGGCATAATGGTTAGTGCATTGGACTGTCATCCCAAAGGTCTGGGTTCGATTACCAGCCGCTGCCATTAAAAAAAACATAAATATTTTTTCCGAGGTACTGCCTCTTGCGAGGAACTGACAAATCCTGCAAACCCTCCTCTAGCCGTTCGGACCCGCCAACAACACGCACACGGGAATGGTTGAGAGCTGTAAGTCACTAAGCCTAGGCTCTTCACGAGCTGTTACGCCACCAAATTTATTTATTTTTAATAATTATAATTACATTTTTTTGTCATTATTTCCCAAATCTGCTCTCTGAAAATATATAAAGGCTCTTCACTTCACTATAACAGCCACATTTTAAGGTTAAGATTTTATCAAAGAAGATTTTATATTGTTTTCCAATGTATGAATATTATTTAAGTCTTAAGCATAAATAGCTATCCTTTATGATTTCCCTGATTTAATGTACATAAACTACAACTATTGCCCAGTCTATCATTCCAAATTTTTAATATTAATATCTTGTCTAATAAAGCACCCTGTTTAGACAGGTTCGTATTTGTGTTGAACTCTTCATTAAAAATAAAACACAAAGATTGCCAAAAAGAATTCAATACCGAATCATCCTTGAAACAGCATCATATAACTAGAGCGTTCATATTAATCTATGTTCGTTCATGCATTTATTTTTTTCATTTTTTTATTCTTAATCTTCTGTGCTTCTTGATTAAATATTATTTTCTAAAGTAATACTTATACCTAGATGGTTACCTAATTAGCTCATAATGAAAGTTAACAATCTATTCCTGTGTTAAATTAAATACCAATCAACTGAAGCACCGCTTCTTTCATTTTCTTAACGCTTAGCTACGTCTTATTGTTTCATGCGCGACGCGAAGAAGTAGATATCCTAAACACTCAGGACTCACACAATCTCATCCTTCCAGCCGGCAACATAGTCTAATTATAAAATCGCTGCAATTATTCGCTCATTTAAGCAGAAAAACTGCAGAAAATGATATTTAATTGGCAGCCCAACGTACTGATGGCAACGTATAGGTATATAGCTCCGCTCCAGCATCAGTTCCCCGGTTCCAGTTTTATCTCCAATGCCACCTCACCTTTCTTTACTGTGACGCTATCTCATTTAATTAGGAAAAGGTGCAAAATTTCAGACACAAAATGGCGAAAAACATCACAAAAAAGGATATGGCTCCAAGGACCGATTCGAACCGACATAATGGCAAAGTAATGTTTGGCGCCTTGTGTACTTTTACACTCTGGCAATTCTTTACTTTAGGTAAGTAGATGGTAGGTACGTAGTTGCTGCTCCATGCTCCCTTTCATATACCGTCCTTGTTCACGGCTTAGCCGACGGAGACGCCATCTTATTTCTCATTTTCTTAAATTTTTTGCTTTTCAACTTGAGCGAACTTTTTTCCAAAAATAAAGAAAAACGCTTGAAAAAAACATTTGGAACCGAACAGGCAATGCGATAAGTATCCTGGGGTACCTATACCTATGCGCGATTCTGTTTAATTAAAATGTGCTCTCTATCATCGTTGCTGCAGAGAACATCCTCAGATTGCTGCAGAAAACAGAATCAGCACCAGCACCATAGCATCCGGCGGTGGAGGAGCAACAGCTTGACAGAACACAAGACTGACAGCAAAATGTTCTTTGCCACGCAGGAGTAAACACAATTATCATTTGATTTGCTAAAACAATTAAATTAATGAGGCGCCTTTACGACTGTTGATTTGTATAGGTAGGGCAAAATCGCGCAAGATTTTTATATTTCCAGCCCCTTGAACAAGCATCTCAGGACCAGAACCAGGACGATGTCTTTGACAACAACACAACAACTCGACAAACCTATAATGTGAACGTAATTTACTGGATGGAGACTTTTTGGTTCGGGATCGGGATATGAGGTGTCCTGGCTGCGACGCGACACTGTTTTTCAGGGACAACAAAGCGCTTAGAAAAAAAAAAGTTTCATGATGGCAGAAATTCCCAGCATCTGGTGCTTTGAAGTTTTTTTATATTCGTTGAGGGGGGTAACTGTAGGTACTCATGGTGTTGGCCTTGTGTTGGCATACAATAAGGTCACTGAAATTATTTTAAATAGGTTGCTACTTGAAACACGTTGTGGCTCCGGCCTGAGGTTAGAAAAAAAACACCTATGTGCATATGTTGGTCTAGGTATTACGGTTTTAGAACCATAATATAAATTTTATTTACTTGCGGAACATACATGTGTATGTTTGTATATGTATATATGAAAGTACCTACTTAGTACAGGTAAAATAGCACAAAACTTCTTTAAAAAAATTGGTGCCATCATGAAACTTAGTGAAAACGTTTCATGTTCCATGAGAATAAGGAATCAAAGAGTCTATAGAAATATTTAACATGAAAAGGTTTTTTTGATTAGGGGTTGAGAGGGGGAAGTTGTAATGTATCAAACGGAAAATGAGCCTTGGTACAACCTTAGCATATGACACTTGTTTCTAAGGTAGTTTTAAATGCTAAATCAGATGACATAAAAATCAATTCGATTCGGCCTCCATGAAAAAAGTAAGGTATTGTAATTTTTAAGTAAGGATGACTATATTTTAAGTATAAAAGTTAAGTATTGCCGAAAGGGGACATTTAATTTACCCCTTCAGCGTCTATAGGGGATGAAAATAAAAAACTGAAAAAATTGGGTAATTTTTTTTTCTTCATTTAGAGCCGATTTGGGTCCATCCGGGATGACCTTTTTTAACGACCACCCTAATGTACACACATATATCTATCTAAATATTATGCTAACAATTAATAACATACATATAAATATGGAATACAAAATTCTAAAAGAAGCGAAGCAAGGTAACCACGGGTCATCTAGTGTTCATATAAAAATATTGGGTTTTTCAATAAGAGCGCATCAAAAGTTTTTTTTAAATAAAACAAAAACGGTTTTAGATATCAATGAAATTCTTTGCCATTATGTATGGAACTCGATTTCTTTTGCATGGCCACCACGGGCACGCTTGCAGAAGTCCAGACGTTGAACCCAATTTTTGACGGTTTTCAAGCATAAATCGACCAATACTGCTGCAATTTCACGTTCGAAATTCGTACGAAGTTCATCAATCGTCGCTGGCTTGTTGGCATAGACCATAGACTTGACGTAGCCCCACAGGAAATAGTCTAACGGCGTCAAATCACACGACCGAGGCGGCCAAGCGACTGGACCATTTCGTGAGATAACACGTTCTCCAAACTTGGTTTCCAATAAATTGATTGTGACATTCGCTGTGTGGCTTGTGGCGCCGTCCTGCTGGAACCACATGTCCTCCAAGTCCATATCATCCAATTGGGGCCAAAAATATTCGGTTATCATTGAACGGTAGCGATCCCCATTCACAGTAACGTGTCGGTCTTGATCATCACGGAAGAAGTACGGCCCAACGACGCCGCCGACCCATAAACCACACCAAACCGTAATTTTTTCGGGATACAATGATGACTCATGGAGTACGTGTGGATTGCTGCCTGACCAATACCGCATATTTTGTTTATTGACGAAGCCATTCAGCCAGGAATGAGCCTCATCGCTAGGACGATTATGACGACCATAAATTGGACGTAGCGCTCTTAACGTTGAGGCCACTGACACCGAATTTCGGTAGTAAATTTTAATAATTTCGACTCGTTGTTGGCTCGTATATCTTTCCATCATGAAATGGCAAACCTTACTGAAGAGAAATGTCAAAAGAGCGGCAAGAAATATGGCGTCGTTTGCTGTCCCTGTCGCTCTACTTTTGTAGCGTCCCTGTTGAAAAACCCTTTATTAAGTTTACAAAAATTTAACAGTGAGTATTGAATAGTTGAGTATAACTGGGCAAAGGGTGGTTCAGATAAGATGCATAAGCATTGATATTTGTCTTTTTAGGAGAAAATTTAATTTTCTCTAAGAATATGCCATCGAATTTCTAGTTTGAAACCTTAAGAATAGTGCGCAGCTGAAGCGAAACGAAAATTTAAATACAGAAATTGGCACAACGAAATTATAAACGAAAAATTGCGTTGTGATTTTTGTTGTCTTAGGCAGTCAGTAAAATATAAGATCGCAATAGATTACAAGATCCTAGTCTCCACTTATTTATCGTACACAATTAATTGACCGTAGCATTATGTCTGTTAGTGTACTTCCGAAAACTATTTTTTTATATGAGCTTTGACAGAACTTTGGGCTAAATTCGTTGAAATTTGTAGTTTTGTGAGGTACGCGAACAGACATATATTCACCCCGATTACAGAATCCGACGAATGAACTGCGGAGGGAATCAAATTGAGTCAGATTCCCTCCGCAGATCATTCGTTGGATTCTGTAATCGGCGTGATTATTTCAGACGAAAATTTGACAGTTTGTTATACACTAGTCAACGAAATTAAAGAAACAAATTTTTTTTCAATTTTTTTTAGTGTTTTTGGAAGAACTGTATCTTTGTGACGAGTGGTCTTATTGAGTTGAAACAAAAAGCATTTTACAGCTTTATATTTTTTATTTCGGGAATTATTTGCAAACAAATTTTTTTCAAATACCGTTATTTCGTTATTGCAAACAATGAGCCGAGACAAAAAAATTATTTTTTTAAATTTTTTTTTGAAGGTCCTCATTTCATGTATATAAAGTTAGCAGGACACTTTTGGAAGTTCATGTTAAAAACTATCCTATCATTAGTTGCTACTTAAATGCAAATTAGTTACGCAAAAAAAAATTAATTGCCTTTTTGGTTTGCGAAAAAATGGGACAACTTTCTCAAAAATAAAGATAATCGAGCTAAAAAAAAGTTTATTATTGAGAACTAATTAATTACAAATTAGTTACGCAAAAAAAAAATTTTATTGCATTTTTGGTTTGCGAAAAAATGGATGTCCTGCTAGCTTCATATGAACTTGGCAGGGCACAAATTTTTCGCCAACCTAAAACGCAATACAAATTTTTTTACGTAACTAATTCGCAATTAACTAGTACTCAAGAACCAAATTTTTTCAGCTCGATTATCTTCATTTTTGAGAAAGTTGTCCTGCTAACTTCATATGAAGTTAGCATGACACCCATTTTTTCGCAAACCAAAAATGCAATAAATTTTTTTCTTGCGTAACTAATTCGCAATTAATTAGTTCTCAATAACCAACTTTTTTCAGCTCGATTATCTCCTTTTTTGAGAAAGTTGTCCTGCTAAGTTCACGTGAAGTTCGCAATACGCCTATGTTTCGCAAACGAACAAGAAATTCATTTTTTCCTGCGTAACTAATTCGCAATTAATTAGTTCTCAACAACCAACTTTTTTCGGATCGTTTATCTACATTTTTGAGAAAGTTGTCCTACTAAGTTCATATGAAGTTAGCAGGACACCCATTTTTTCGCAAACCAAAAAAGCAATTAATTTTTTTTTGCGTAACTAATTCGCAATTAAGTAGCAACTAATGATAGGATAGTTTTTGACATGAATTTCCAAAAGTGTCCTGCTAACTTTATATACATCCTCATTTCTATGGATAAATTTTTTTGAGTCAATCAAATGTAATGATCAACTTTAATTCAGCTTTTTGCATGGTTATTTGACTTTGAATGAAAAAAGATACTTTTAGCCTTGATTACCAATATCTCAGCAAATAATGACGTTATAAAAAATTCAAAGACAGTTTTGGAAATTTAAGAAAGCGTTTTACAAGATTTTTAAAATTTTGTAAAAATTATTGTTTTTTACCGCAATAACGGTACTTCAAAAAAATGTGCAAATAATTCTCGAAACAAAAAATATAAAGCTGTAAAATGCTTTTTGTTTCAACTCAATACGACCACTCGTCACAAAGATACATCTCTTCAAAAAACACTAAAATAAATTGAAAAAAATTTGTAACTTTAATTTCGTTGACTAGTGTATTTTGCTTTTGAATTTAATTTGAAAATGAAAATGAAAGAAAAATCCATCGAAACGAACTGAAGAACACAATTATTTGGAACCCTTTAACACCACAACGGACGACACGAAAAAAAAGGAATTCAAATCAGACGAGAATAAATTAAGTTAAGATTTTGAACTATTTTTTTTTTTTTTTTAGTTTATTTTGACATCTCTCTGATAAAATCATTGTATATCCAATCTAAAGTATTCTCACGAAACACGATTTTGTAGGTAGACTTTGGTCGATAGGTTCGCTGTGATCGCCTTACCGAGATCCCTTAACAAAAATTATTTTCTTCATGAGAATTCTATAGAATTTATATACAATGATAAATTCTCACACTTCGTTTCTGATTACGTTCTCGAGTTGGAGACCACAGAAAATTTTCGTTTCACCTCAGCAGCGTACTAGACTTTAGAGACTTATTTTTTTTTTTATTATTTCCCATTGCCACAATTTGGATGGGAGGAACAGAATGGCGATGAAAATTCTAACCTTCAAGTAATCGTATCTTCATGGTTTCAAAACAAAATTCGTTCAATTTAGCCCACCCTTGTTCCTATCCTAGCTTTGAGTGAAAATTTATGCGGATCACCCTGATGAATAGACCATAGGTACTATTATATTAAATCAATATGAACCTTATAACAGCTGTAAAACGTAGCTCCAGAGACAAAAACGTAAGTAAATATACACTTTATCTTTCTATGAAAAAACACTCAGTGCATAAACAGAACATTTTCATCGGCGGAAAAATACTTCAAACGAAATGCAATTTATCATTTTATTCACTAATAATTATAATTTCAATAGTGTGGTCTAATATACCAAACCCTGCCCCTAACCAATGCACATCAACTTCATAGCCTGCCTCGTCCCTCCTCTTCAGGTCTTTTACCTTGAATCCACAGCAAACCAAAGAGCTATTCAGCAGCAGCAGCACAAAGGGAAAGAGTTAATGCCAATTGAAAAGTATTTCATATTGCATTTTCAATCGAAAGCATATTTCAGTGAAGTTCCCTGCGGAATATGCATAATTAGGTTCTTGTACACCAATTGTCAGGAAGACAGCTTGTCAATGCGGGCATTATGAGAGAACAAAATGAAAATACCCTTAAAACAGACGATTGTGTCAAGTAGCCAATTTAGCCGGGTAAAACTGTCAGTGATATAGTCCAGTCGCTATGTACAAAAAATTAGCTTGAAATTGCAAAAATTTTATCGTGCATTTTTCTTTCACAATTCGTTAAAGGGGGTTATTAGGAGCCTAGGTGTAGTTTTTCGGGAAAATTGTCCTGGAGCTTCAGCCGCCATCTTGGATTTAGCAAAATATAACTTTTTCCTGAAGAACTCCTACATTTTTCACTTTTGATAGAAGAAATAAAGCCTAACTGAAAGTAAATTTGATTGTGTTCAAATTTAACATATGCGTACGCAAGTTGGGGGTAAGAGGGGCACTTGCCACCCCCTGTCTGGCTCTGGACTGCCCTTCCAGTACATTTTTAGGGGAGAGTACGATAACTAAGGCACCAAGAAATGTTAACGATTTTTTGTAGAATAGTTGTAGAATAGGGGGGGTCTATCTCACCCCGTTTGGGCGGGAGGGGCGATTTCATAAAAAAACCGGGGCACAGGGGGACGCTGATTCTTTCATTGTTATAGCTGCTATTCAAGAAGCAATCAATTACGAGGAAGTAACTATTATAGGCGAAGACATCGACCTGCTGGTCCTATTGACTGGCTTAGGAAGTCATTTGAGTAACGTTTTCTTCAAGAAGCCTAGCAGAGAGCGGACCCCTGAGCAACTTTACTCGCCATTAAGTTTTAAATATGATGGAGCGATAGCAAGGCATATTTTGTTTTTACATGCGCTAAGTGGATGTGACACCACGTCTGCAATATATAATATCTTCAAAACCAAACTCATGAATATCCTCCAGAAAAATCCAGACCTAGGGGAAGATTTGAACTTGTTCAAAGATAAAAATGCCGATAAAAACAGCTCAGCAACTCGTGGTGAGTGCGTTTCATAGCTCTGTTTGGGGGCAGTCGAGGAGAAATATCACTCAATACACTTCTCTTCAAGAGTTTCACTAAATCTGTTGAAAAAACCAACTTCAATTTAGCAACGCTTCCACTACCTACAAGTTCAAATGTCGCTTGAAAACGATTAAGATGCTACAAATTGGGGCTGGAAGAAAACTCTTGGTGGGTTAGAGCCTATAACAACCAGTATCGATGCTGCGCCGAAATCATTGCTCAAAACGATTTCCTGCAAATGCAAAACGAATTGTGGAAACATGTGCGGGTGTCGTAAGGCTGGACTCAAGTGATCTGTCTTATGTGCTGCGGCGAAAATTGTCAAAACCTCACTGAAATTCGAGAGCTGCTCGATAATGAGGATGCAGTCGACTTTAACAACTCTGCCGATTCAGTTTTAGTATGTGTGGACTAGGCCTACACGTCACAAAAAAAAAACGCGCCTATTACTCTACCTCTATGGTGGTGCGGAAAAGAGGTACAGTAGACGCTCGATATAGTGAAGTAATAAAAACAAGGCCTGTTCACTGTTTCGAGATTGTACACTTTTTCAAGCGGGAGTTTTCTAAGACTTTCTAAAGGCAATTTTTTCCAAAATGTACATTTCGTTCGATGTGAATGTTTTTAATTTTAACTAAGCACTAAACAAGGCTTTCACTCAGGTTTAAACAGAAAACAGAAACAATTCCTCAGAGCTCTGAAGCTATGTAAAATGCTTGCGTGATATTTTTATACAAAATACGTTTTTATATAAAATTTAGTGTGTTCACTATTGTGGATAGTTCACTATTTCGAGATTCACTAAATCGAGCATCTACTGTATATGGAAAAATGAGATTGATATCCACCTCAATGTTTCATCACAAACAAATTTAATACCAGGTTAACATATTGAATATGGAAAGAACGTACATCGGGACCTATGCCCCTGGCATAATCCGATAGAAAAATACAAGAGAATTCTTGTATTTTTCGAAATTCCTCAATAAAACAATAAAAATGTACTGCTAGAGTAGTATAGTCTACAGCCAGCCAGTGGGTGATAAGTGACCCTTTTGCCCCCAACTTTCGGACTCCTATGCATTACTTTTTTTTAACACTTCATATTCTATACAGTAAAATTAAATTAACTTTCAGTTTTACCTTAACCTTTTTTGTAAAAACTGAAAAATGTAGGAGCTATTGAGTAAAACGTTATTTTTCGTGAAATCCAAGATGGCGGCTTAAGCTCCAGGGCAATTTTCCCGAAAAACTACACATAGGCTCCTAATGACCCCCTCTTACGAATTGTGAAAGAAAAATTTACGATAAAATTTTTGCAATTTCAAATGTTTATCCCGACTGGGCTAATAAGGGGACATTAGCAACTTAGTAAATGGAAGTAAAATGTTCCTTCACCACCACTACCATTGATTCCACCACTGCCAATGGCTATTATCGCCACTGGGAATTGAAAACCAAATGGAAATGTCAACTTGAATAGGGTTTGGGTCTTCGTTCTTTTTTGTTTTAGTTTCTTTTATTATTATTATTATTTCATGGAGCAGGGTTCTTGTGGGGTTTGACTGGTTGGTTGGTGGCTACGTTGCGTGCAATCAATGGATTTGGGAGGTTAAAAAAAAGGTTCCTTTTCTATGGAATTTGAAGTTTATTTAGCGTTCATTGTTTCAATAAGCTAAAGGAATTAGTTTGTGTCCCTTTTTGGGCATTTTCTCATTTTGTTAATTGTGTCTTAAAGGATGAAGCTGTTGGTTTGAAAACTTAAATGCGTCAAAAAGAATAAAAGATTAATTTGTTTGGTTTGAACTTACTTTGAAACTGGCCAAACTGTCACTTTGAGCAAAAAAAAACTTTTTTGTTTTAAGGATCTTAAGGGACACATTTTATTTTGAGAAAGAGAGAACAGAAAAGTGGCTAAGAAAACACACTTAGAAGTACCTAATTTTGTTCTTATAATAATGTTTAAAAAATTGTTTTTATTGAACAAAATTAATATAAAATCTTTCTAAATGAAAAGACCTTTTAATAATAAAATAATAAGACTGGATTTTTAAATATTAAAAAACGTTATATCCATGTGTGGGATATCCATTAGGTAAGTTTTTTTTTTAATTTGCAAAAAAAATTGTAGTACATTTGGTATTGAATATAATAATAATTCCTTTCAAATATCTACTGCAGATTTGCTTAAAAAATAAAATAAAATTTGGTGACTCGGCAGCTTGTGGATAACCTAGTGACATACATCTCTCCAACCATTCCTGTGTGCGTGTTGTTGGTAGGAATGAAAGGTCCTACATTTTTTTGCCGAGTCCGAACGACTAGATGAGAAGCACTTATGCATGACAACAGATACTACTCTTCGGCCATTCCAAAGTAACGGAGAAGACAATCGGACGCTTGTAGTAAGGTTTTTCTTGTTAAGAAATTAATATTTTTTTATGAAACTCAGTGGTTGTTAAGAATTCATCACAAAGTACACGACACAGAAGTTTCACCAAAAAATTATGAAATTTAGAAAGTTTATTCAAAAAAATAGACGGTAACGGAGAAGACACGTACGATTTAGAGATTTCCGACCATTGCCTTAAAGTTTAAAATTCTGCGCCGTCCATTAAGATATGAAGTTGATTTTTTTTGCACACTTTCATTATACCAACATTTATCAAAAACCATCCTTGGTTTAATGCCAAGTTTCATTTTACTAACAGAAAAAAATATGAAAGATGGTAACGGAGAAGACAGCTAATGGTAACGGAGAAGACACGTACGATTAAAGATTCCTTTTTTGTTCACTTATATTGAAATTCGTATTTTTAAATTATTTTCATCAATGATAAAAGTGATTCAGGCAATTGAAAAATGTGTGTAAAATTTCATCGAAATCGGTTAACGTTAACACGTGCTAGCGAGCACTTGAAATTTTCCATTCAAAACACATGGGACTTTCACAGTTTTTATCTACTCAAAATATCAGCAAAATTGTAAAAGTTGATGGAAAATCTTTAAACTTGGTACATAAATTAACTACTGTTAGGAGTATCAAACAAAAATATTTTCAATAGTTTGGCATAATATTAACCCCATCAAAAAATTTAAGTAAAAATCGTTGTTTTTGTGCATTTGTTGCTATTTTAAATGGCCTAACTGTTGTTTACAAAAATAAAAAAAATATATTTGTAAGCTCCTTATGGTATTTAGCATAGTTGCCAAGTTTAAAGTTTTTCCATCAACGTTTACACTTTAACGGGCCCTTTGAGTAAAAGACTGTCAAAACACCATGTTTTTTATATGAAAAACTTCAAGTGCTCGCTAGCACGTGTAAACGTCAACCGATTTCAATGAAATTTAACACACATAGTTACCTTGATCCATTTTAAGCAAGGGGATCAAAGAAATTCAGACTTTAAAAAACAAAGTGCCTGTGAGTCGTTGAAATTTGGATGAGAAAGTGCAATTTTGTCTTCTCCGTTACCCTGTTTTAGACAGTAAGACATGATTTAAAAATCTATAAAAAATCCACCATAATCCTTTTTCAAGTCTTGCTTTGTATGCGGAATAATTTTACAAACACTAATATAATTCACCATTTATACCAACTTTAGTCATTTTTCGGTAACGGAGAAGACATGAAATGTTCAGTCATTTTGAGGCGTAATACTAGTTTTACAACACTCCTATCAGAAAAATAGTTCCGAATTTAAGTACTTGCCTATTTTACAACAACAAGTAAAATTTTATATTTACAATTTTTTCGTTTACTCTAATATATATTGTAAATATTGGCATATTTAAATATATTTTTTTCCTTAATTTGAAATTGAGTTGCTTGGTTTCGAAATTTTTGGAATGGCCGTCTTGGAGGATTTTGTCTGTTCCTCGCAAAAGGCAGTACCTCGGAAATAAACATTTTTTGTTTACGAAGCAGCGGCCAGGAATCGAACCCAGACTTTCGGCATAACATTACAACGCACTAACCATATTATTCCACGAAGTACAACAGATTTGCTGGGTGGCACGTATTTTAGACATGCAATTTTAAATGACTTGTAGACAAACCTGAGGTGAGCTTTGGGTGAGCTTTCGAATTCGAATATCAAAGCTCAGATATATCGCGAACTTTCGAGCAGATAGTCTGCTATTACACGATGAAACTAGATGCATGCGCCTTCTTCGAATTCTTCTTTGTTTTTTTTTGTCCGCTGATTCAAGCCCTATTACACGTTGAAACCAGATTCATGAAACCAATTTGACAGTTCTCTTAATTTTTGATTTCCGAGTTGGACTGGTTGGATCTACTGCATTTTTTTCTTAGAATAAATCTAATGCCTTAATAAAATCTGCTGCGCTTGATTTTTCGAACAATAATTAGCAGGTACATAAAGTGAAAATCTGATATATAGATTTACTTCCCAAAACTACAAATTTTATTACAATTTAATTTTTTATATGAGCTTTGACAGAACTTACGGGCTAAATTCGTAGAATTTCGTAGTTTTGGGAAGTATGCGAACAGGCATATTATTATAAATAATTGAGCTAATTTTATTATTTTTATTTATATTTTTCATTTTCATTTATTTATCAGTTTTTTTTAAATAACATTTATTTTATTATTGAAAGTAAAAAGACTAAATATAAGTCTACCGCGAAAAAAGTTTTTTTTGCTAATTTTATGTGAACAATTTTCAGAGAAGTGGCAACCCTGACTGTTTGTTGCGTCGATGTTTACTCCTCGCACAACGAAATCATATGAAGTAGAATACTAAAAAATGGACAAGAGAAAAGAGAAACGTCAAATAGTTGCACCGAAAATTTTACCCACGCGACACAGGGCAGTTTTTTTCCGTCTCATCTTTTCGATTATTTTGTTCTCTTTTGCACTTATGGTGTTCGAAGGGTTGCATGCGTCTAGTTTCATCGTGTAATAGCAGACATACCAGAACCTTTACGTAGTTTTAAGAACCTTTACAATAAGTATATATTTGCCGACCGACGACACAGTTTGTTTTTAATAGTAAAAGAATAAAGTGGGTTGTATAATAAATTGTTTGGTAGTAAGAATGGAAAGTGTTTTGATTTGCGAAATAATTAAGTGGAAGTTTTAGATAAAGCAAATAAGTTTAATTTATCGAACCTGAGAAAATATTACATTGTGTTGACTTTGGTATTGGTGGCATTAATTGTCCTTGATTAATTCACAGGGACACACCGCCATGCGACTTCCTTCGTCTTTCTTGAAAGAATAGTGCAAGACTCTCATCCCAGCGATAGGGAACAATATTTCAAAAATATTAATCTCATTACTCACATACGCCAATGAAATTTCCATAATCGCAAGAACAAAGCCTGATGATGCGGTGCTTTTGTGAGTATTCAGAAGAAAGCCAAGAGGATGGATTTAATATTCAATGGGGCAACACCAAGTATTCTACCTAATTACAGGCTGTTCGTTTTGACTGGAACCACAACATAATCTTGTGACTCAAATAAATTATGTTATCGGTGCAAAACAAACTCTTAGATAAATGGAAGGCGTTGATCAAGCGATTAACTTTTCTAAAGTTTTGTTTGAAAAAAACCCTGTTTTAATGTTCATGGATACTGGGTCTCCAGAAATACATAACTGATATTTTGGGAGATGATTTCTGGTTTCATTCCAAGAAGAAAATTGATGGTGGGGAAATTTTATTCCCTTCCCCTTAGGCAAGGAGGGTAATTTCTGAAAAATTGACCTTAAATGGAAAAAAAATGTTTAAAATCAACGAAAGTGCGAAAGCGCGTCAACAAAACGTCTCCATCCTTCACGGTCTACTGTAAGGTATTTTAACTGTGGCCACGTCTATCTCTGGGATTCTGCTTCCGCTAAGACAGTTGATTTCCATGTTGTTCTTGGTCTTTCAACCGGCTGTGCACCCTGAGGATTCCCATTCAAAGGACTGCTTTGCAATTTCATCGTTTGGTTTCCTCAGTGTGTGACCAATCCAACGCCATTTACGCTTTCTTATGTCGACGTCCAGCCGCTCTTGACTTGTCATGCGCCACAACTCCTCATTTGATATTATTTGTGGCCAGCGAATCTTTAGGATGTGGCGAAGACAGCGATTCACAAAAGGCTGCTTTTTCCTCGAAATGGTAGACGTGACTTTACAGGTTTCACAAGCATATAACAGCACGGACTTGACATTGGATTCAAAGAATCTCGACTTAGTGCGTAAGGAGATTTGACTGGATTTCCAAATTGGGGACAGAGTACCGAAGGCAGCATGAGCTTTATTTATTTTACTTTAAACGTCCAGATCCGTTCCACCGTTTGCAGAAACCATACTGCCAAGGTAGTTAAACTGTTCGAATTCCTCCACTGGAATAATACGCTGCTGTGTGGAGTGGCCCGTGAGCTTAATTTGTTGCCAGTAGACATATATGTCATCGGCATAGTCTAAATGACTGAGCCTTTCGAACGGTCTGCATTGAATGCCCTGTTGCTCAGCTGTACCAACACTGGCCGTCAATACGTCGTCCATCGCCAGCAGGAAGAGAATTGGCGATAGAACATCCCCTTCTCTCACACCCTGTTGCACTACAAAGGAGTCGTATAGCTGCCCATTGTGTAAGACAAAACACCTTGCGTTGTTGTAGGACTCTTTAATAATGGAAACAATTTTTGGCGGAACTCCTCTAGCAAGCAACGATCTTCATAAACATTCTCCACGAATATAAGGTAAAGCGGTGATTGAAATTCCATCGACTGCTCGAGAACGATACGCAGGGTGTTGATATGGTTGACACACGATCGACCATTGCGGAAGCCTGCTTGATGCCTCTTGAATGTAGACTCGATTCTATCCTTTACTCGCTTGAGAATGATGGTTGCCATTAGTTTAAGGAAAGCGAACAAAACGGTGATACCACGGCAATTGTTGCAATTCTTAAGGTCACCTTTCTTTGGCAGCTTAACAATCACACCATCCTTCCAGTCCTTGAAATAGCTTTCATTTTCCCAAATGATTTGTATCAACGGATGTAAAATATCAGCCGCTGTTACGGGATCGGCTTTCAGGAATTCATCTGGTTTTCCGTCAAGTGCAGCTGCCTTGTTGTTTTTGAGAAGATTTATTGATATTTGGATTTCCGATTCTGAAGGGGGTTCGATGTCAATACCCCTATAGGACCTGCGCATGTCGTTTAATTGGGGCCTTTCGGCAGTCTGCTAAACTGATACCTCATTTAGCATGACACAAAAATGGTCCTTCCACCTGCGTAGCTGATCCTCAAATGATACCAAAAGTGTGCCATCCACATCCATTATAGGATGATTGGTGTTGCTTTTTTCCCAATAACATCTGTGGCTATTTGGTACAATTCCCGGTTATCTCTACTTCTGGCAGCGTTTTCCGCATTATCTGGGAGTCCATCTAACCTCACCCTCTTGTTACGTCTTACACTCGCTGGAGTGTTGGATACCGTTTAATGACGAGGCTCTGTCGTTAAGGGTGGTGACATAGTTTCGACATATGTTGGGGTCATTTAAAGCATTCGTAATAAATTTTGAGCTCCTTGCTGCATCCTGTGTTGGTTTTTGTACGGTAGGCGCTTCCGACATCGGCATTTCTTATACTCCAGACATCATTAATTGACTTCCTCCATCGCTGCTGTGTCACGATATGATCAATTTCGTTTTCGGTTTGACCATCCAGATGCACCTAGGTAATTTTGTTGCACGTCTTCGTCTTATGCTTAAATACAGTCCCACTTATCACAAGACGATTCACGTTACAAAAGTCGACAAGCAAGTCGTCATTTTCGTTTCGTGACCCCAAGACATTTTTTCCCATTGCTTTTTAAATCAAATTTTAGCTGACGTGAAATAAAGCTCAAACAAATAAGACCAAATCTTAAATTAGGCTTTGAAAATGGAAATAAGACCAAATTGGCTTTATTTCCATTTCAAAGCCGAAATAAGCCAAATGCGGAAACCAAACGCAAAGCAGTCTTTTGAATGGAATCCTCAGGGTGCATGGCGGATTGGAAGACTAAGTAGGTACAACAAGGAAGTCAACTGTCTTAGCAGAATCCCTGAAAAGACGTGGCCACAGTTAAAATACTTTGCTGCAGACCATGAAGGATGGAGACGTTATGTTGATACCCTTTTCCCCAACCGGGGTTTATATGATGACCTTGAATCAAAGGGCACGGCAGTGCCCCAGCCAAGTTCGCGGCACTACAGCCTTCTTACAGTAACAAACTCAGGCACTTTTCGACTCCTTATAACTTCAGTACCAGTAAAGTCAGAAGATTCAAATTGTTAAGCTAGTCAAACACAGTCCGCCGACTATATTTGATTTCTTTAGAACTATTAACAGGTGATTTTTTAGCTGGTTTGGTTTTGGCAACACTGGTTTTGACAGCTGACGTGTGTTTAGTACCTTGTGTCACTGTCAAACTGCTTCAGTTTGGTTTGCAATTTAACCATGGATCGTCTTACAAATGAACAACGCTTGCAAATTATTGAATTTTACTATCAAAATTCGTGCTCGGTTCGAAATGTTCATCGCGCGCTGCTTCCATTGAATGGTTGAATGGTTGAATGGGTACGTAAATAAGCATAATTGCCGCATTTGGAGTGAAGATCAGCCAGAAGCATTGCAACAGCTACCAATGCATCCCGAAAAAGCCACTGTTTGGTGCGGTTTATGGGCCGGCGGCATTATTGGGCCATATTTCTTCAAAGATGATGCGAATCGCAGCGTTACTGTCAATGGTGAACGCTACCGAGCGATGATAACAAACTTTTTTTGCCCGAAATGGAAGTTCTTGACTTGCATGATATGTGGTTTCAACAAGACGGTGCCACATGCCACACAGCACGCGAAACAATGGCGCAATTGCGAGGCGAGTTTGGTGAACAGTTAATTTCACGTTTCGGGCCGGTCAATTGGCCGCCTAGATCGTGCGATTTGACACCATTAGATTATTTTTTGTGGGGGTATGTCAAGGCTAATGTCTATAGGGACAAGCCCGCTTCGATTGACGCACTGGAAGCCAACATCCATGCATTCATTCGTGAGATACCGGCCGATATGTGTGAAAGAGTATGCCAAAATTGGACTCAGCGGATGGGCTACCTGAGACGCAGCCGCGGTCAACATTTGCATGAAATTATCTTTAAACATTAAATTGCAAGGTTCAAACTATCGATTCAAATAAATATTTCATTCATTTTTTCGAATTTTTTGTGTTTTTTTTTTTTTTTTAAGTTCTAAACCTCTTAAAAAATCACCCGTTAGTTCCAGAGATATAGGACCATTCGAAACGCTAAGACCGTAACTGACTGATCATCAAAATTATGGAGCACTTCCCGACATTGTAGAACTTTGAAATTTCGCAAAACGGTAGGTCGTACTGTGGCGTGGCATCCTCCACTTTCTCAAAAAATCATATAAATTGTATTGAGCACTTTCGACTGTTGTGGGACGATACAAATTGGTACATCGGTAGGGTTTGAAGTGCATACAAGGATAAAAGTATACAAATTTCGAGTCAATAGGGGTGTGGCATACACCCAAATTTTGAAAATTGCTATCAATTGTATGATGCACTTGCGGTTGTCATAGGTGCGAATTGCTTGAAGTAGGGCCTGAGTTAAATTCAAACAAAAAATCTAACAATTTAGAATTTTCTGCTCAGGAGGCGTGGTGTCCACCTACTTTTTTAAAATTATTATCAATTATTTAGTGCACTTCCAATTTATGTAGAGTGATGAAAATTGGTGGAACGATAGAGCTTGAAGAGCATACCTATAAAGATACAAATAAAATTTGAAATTTTCCATTCAGGGGACTTGGTATTTACCCACTTTCTCAGAAATGCTACCATAAATTTGGTATTTGTAGAGAAGTTGGGCTTGATTTTCACCTGGAAAAATAAAACCTTTGCAAAAAGGAGTGAAATCTTAACAAAAACATAACTTAAAAAGAGGAGCCAAGTTCTTACATGTTAAAAACATGTGCGTAAAAAGTACCCAACAAAAAATAATAAGATCTAAAATAAACCTATGCCAAGTTCCAAGTTCATGAAGTTTTTAATAACAAACATCTTAAGTAGAGTTACATAAAAGAAACAACTCCAAATTATGAGAGAAATTTGGTATTTAATGATTACTGATTGAAATTGGGTGGGCTGACTGGTTTAGTTTCCATACAAAGTAATTAATAGAAAACTTGCCAAGTAAATCATAACTTCTTATTGCTAATGATATAAAATTTTAAAATTTATTTTCTAAAAACATTTGTTTAGGCCAATAAACAAGTTATTTTAATTTTTCTGCAATGGCGCTTGTATTGTTCTTCCATTCACCGATTCAATTGAAGGCTTTATTTCGCAATACTGGTTTTGGATGTATAACCTCAAATAGTTTCTCATTCGTTGGCAAACTTTACAGAAATGAAATGTTTAATTTTTCATTTTAATTAATAGTTCACAGAATTGCAATTCTAGCCTCATTTTCATGTATGTATTGTATAACTCTGCTATCCAAAAAGCTTTAATTTATTATTATTCGTTCCAAAATAAGATATTTTTGATTAAACTTTTCTCTACTTTACCAAAATCTACCTATAGGTACTTTTTGAAGTACAACTATGGCTAACTCGTTTATGATTACCCGCACCATTATAACAGATGAACAAGATAGAACAAGGAGGGCATTTTGTTATAAATATATAACAACACAAGCAAACAAAAGAGGAACGAATACAGAGGGGTACTTCGTATTCCTTCCTTTTTATGGATCCAAAAAGTGAAGTGAAATTTACAAGATACTCATACTGTTACCGAAAAGTTTTTCGATTATTTTCACATCCTTAGGTCGTTCTATGTTCATCCTGTGTGTTTCCAATGTTCTCCTTTCTTCCCCGGTTGCCCTGCACAACCCTAATGTTCGTTTGTAAGTTCGGAGTATCTATTAACAAGAAGATTTAATGATACATCCTTTCTTCGAACACCTTTTTTTGGTTCTTTTCTATTTTCAGTTTTTTGCTTAGTATCAAAGTGAATGGAGCAAACTTAAGATCTTTAGTGGTACAGTAACATAGCCTCAAATATGACGCGTCTTCTTCTGTCTACCTCTGCCCCTTAAGCTGAAATAATGAAATTTCAAGAAAATCGTTTAGTGAGATTCAAGGGTTATAGTATTGGTTTCAAAGAATAATACAAACGGGTGGTAGCCTTTGGGGGAATCAGCTAAGCTGATAGTTCATTTGTCAATATTTTGATAGTAATTTTGTCGATAGCTTTCTCTATCATATCTTTTGGAAATATAGAGGGAATAGTCGTCCTTTAAACGGGCCCTTATTTCTTTAGATCTTTTAAGACTTCTGCTTGCTGTTTTCATCAGTAATCGATGGTACCTCCAATTTTCTACTAAAACTTTTGTGCGAAACAGATTAAACTAGCATCAGCGCCGCCACGGCACGCCGCGCCATCAACAGAAAACAGCAGGCTGGCCAGCAAATAATTCTCAAAAACACATTGCCACCAGCGTAGTCATTTCAACTATTTGACACTTCACATAGAACGAAAGTAAAAACAAAAACAACAAGTTTCACGTACAATGTATTTAATTTTTTTCAGCGTAGTGCCCCAGAATATTGTTGCGGAAAATTTGCAAGCAATGCACCAGCAACAGCAAACTTAAGACTTTGGTCTAAACAACACTGTTGACGTTGCTGGTGCTGGTGTTATATGCGCTGAACGATTGAAATACGTTGGTTTTAAAACAATGGCCGCCGCTGTTTCTGGTGCTGCTTCAATCGGGAAGGGTACAAAATCCCGAATGCCAACATCCCTAAAAGCAAAAAATGAGAATCCCGAATGGACAAAATCAAAAAAGTACTAAGCCATTCGGGATTTTGTCTTTCGGGATTTTGTCATTCGGAATTTTTTCCGAGGACTTTGTACCAAACCCGGTTCAATCTGTATCACACTTTAATAGGCTTTTCACACCAACCGGTTTTCGGCTAAAACTTTTCAAAAACGCGAAAACCATTCACACTGAAAATTACACGTTTTCGTTTGACATTCCAATTTTTTTTACACAAACCACGCTCAATTTTTTTTATTTTCTTCCATTTTTTTGAAATAAAATCGGTGATTTATTTTATAAAGAGGATCCATATGAACAATTTGACTTGCCACAAACAATTATTTATCAATTTTAAATAAAATATTTTATTTTGAGATTCGAATTTTATATTTGAGATGACAGAATTACGTCAGCTGTTTTCAATTTTTTTTTGAAAGCATCCCATCAGTTTCTTTTTTGACACTTCAATAGGCGCTGAACTTATTAAAAGGTATGTTTGTTTTGTTCATCTCTGAATTCCAACATGTTTTCAACTGGTTTTATATAAAACTTGTGTTTTACGAAAACCTGAAGCTACAAAAAATGTATGAGAAAACTTGTGTTTTCGATTAGGTTTTTCTTCAAAGCCGATATTTTCGTGAAAACCGCGTTTTGGGTTCGGTGTGAAAAGGCTATAAGGGCTTGAACGAGAGACACTTTATCATGACGGGAGATACTGTTTGGATGATTCGTCACTTTCTTGTTAAAGAAAGAGTATCATTTGAAAATAAATTTAAGGGGATTAGACCTCGAGCATAAAGACCTCTGGCGTAATTGTCCAACGTACAAAACCAACAATACCCACGCCAAGGGGTCAAGGTGGGTCTTGGGTTGCCAACTTGTTTAAGAAAGTATAGAATATATTTAACTTCAAAGAGGATAAATAAAGAGTACATACACTTCCATAAAATAGAGTACCTATCATTTACTTCAATTTTTTTAAATATATTTTGTAGGCCCCTTCTCTCTGGATTTTGTGTGATTTTTGGTCCAATGGCGTTCCCGCATTCAAAAATTCACCGTTTTTTCCACAAAAGAGAATGCTCGCAACAGAGTAAAAACCTCCCGTACCTGTAATTTTCTGTGCAAGAAATTTCCTTGGACTGAAATTCACAGCCATCTGAATGTCAGCATGAGAGCCAAGGAATGAAAGCTAAATATATAGTGCCCTGCATTTCTTTCACATTAGGCAAAACGGAATACTGTAAATGTTTGTGAATTTGCGATTCCGCACCTACTTGTGGAGATCTTGGAAATTATTGAGAGAATTTCATACTCAAACTTAGAAAGTTTGTATGGTTTTATGCGAAAAGTAAAGCATCAGACCTAAAGTTTTTTTTTTTTTTAAATAAGTGTATGAATTTAATCTTTCTAGTTCTGTAAATTCGAAGCTTATTTTTAATGCATTTTAATGAAGCACTGTTTCCCTTTTAAAAGATACTCCAAAAAAAGTACTAAGCCATTCGAGGTTATACCCTTCAAATTGAACTTTTCTGTGCTTACATACGTAGCTACTTGTTGATTTTGATATTCAAAATAGGGGTATTGTTTCGCAAAATAAACTGAAGTCAGGCGAAAAATATCAGTTTAGTTTCTTCGAAAGTATTCAAATACTACTAAAAAAGTATTAAAATTAGAGATTTTATCTTGAATGGATTCGGGATTTTGTCCATTCGAGATTTTGCCCATTATTCACGATTTTGGGCATCCGGGATTCTGTTCGGGACTTTGTACCCTTCCCTTCAAGGCAGCCTCATTAATTTGGCATGAATGGTTTTTTTTTAATCGCGCAATTTTTACTGCCCAGGCTTGGGATGAGCTCCTGTTTAATTTAAACCAACGTTTGCGAAGCATACATTAAAAGGAAGCCTCAAAATAATAATAAAAAAAACTATCAACAAAGCCGATGAGAAACATCATTAAATATTCTCAGATATACATCTAACATTCAACATGGTCATACATTTCTCAAAAACAAACACTCAAACGAAATATCAAAATTGATTGATATTTTTTAACTTTATTGATTTATTTTTGATTTCTATGTTCATATCGTCCCCTGATTGCAAGAACTAGGTAACTCAATTTTCTATTTTTATAATTTATCGGCAAAAACGGTATTATTTTGTACAGTTTTAAAAATTTGTTGTCCAATCTTTTTCTAGCATAGACATACATATATAGGATATTTGTGAAGCTTCAGGTAAATAAAAATTAAACTTTCCATTGTTCTCCAGTAGCTAGGCTTCTATAAAGTCTGCTATCTCCAACATTTATAAAAATGAGTTATCTAGTTCTTGCAATAAGGTGACGATATATAAAATGAAGTTGTTTTTGTACCAAGTATTTTTTTTTTTTGATATGGTACAAGAAAGTATCTTATTAACGTTTCCTTCGCCTCATCTATCTCCATATCTATATTCATCATAATTGATTCAGAGGCTTAGGCATGAAAGCATCACAAACAAACAAACAAGCTTTTTTATTCAGTATTCAACCATTTCTTTTATAGAGACAACTAATTCGTAGTCTCGACTATTTGCAAGCTAAGTCTCAGTTAACTGAGATTTCGTTTTTAGTTTTGCATGCGAGAATCTCTTAAACCAGATAAATCTATGTGCTCCATAACCACTGTTTGTTATTACCTATTGTCTCCTTTACGGCAGCAAACTCTTGCAAAGTGTCAGTCTTACTTTGAAGATGTTTATTAATATTATTGTTTTGAATTTTTTCATTTTGTCTGGAAAACTGGAATTATTTACGAATAGCTAATGGACACATAATTTTAATACTTTCATCATTTTGAAACACCAAGTTCGTTAATGGGAAGATTTAATTTGCAGATGATTTAAAGCTAAGTGATGTATGTCCAAAATCTATACTCCCGAAAAAACAATCCCCAAAGATAAAATCCCCAAGTTGAAACTCAGTAAAGACGCAATTCCCAAGACAAAATCTTTTGAAAACAAGATCCCCAAGAGGAAATCCCAAAAAGTATTCGTTCAACCTATTTTGAATAACAAATATGTAGCAAAAAATCGACTTCATTGCGAATCATTATTTCAGAAACACCAAAGCGCGAAACTCGAGTTATGGCTCTACCTTAAACGACCATGACCAGATGTAGGAAATATAATAACCAGCATGGTGTCATTATAAATAGTTTTCTTGGACAATAGTACCTTTGGGTTGCCGGCTTCGATGGTTAAAAGGTTTTTAAGTCCCTCACGGGTTATCTTTCCCAGTCCACGCAACTTCTTTGCTTCGCTTAGGGTGGTCTTGAGTGGCCTATTTCAGGCTGTGGCTTTAAACATTTAACCACATCATAAATCGCCCATTTGCGGCATAACTAAAAATTGACAATTTTGAACTAATTGTAAGTATAACACTGAAAGTATGATGATTTTTTCATTCTTTTTGTAGTACATCATAATATGTATGTACATCGATATCTCTTTTCAATTTCAAAATACAGCGATTATTTGTTACAGTGCAGATGTTTTTCCATTGTATTCTACCGCATTTATCTCGAAACAACATATTTTGAGTTATGACGGTCTTGTAACAAAATGATCATGTAAAATGTACCTTGTAGCGTGATGGTAAGTCGGTAGAGCGGAATGTAGGGGTTTCTCCAAATAAAAGTCTATACACCGGACACCGGAGAGTATTTTAAAAAACAATAAGGGTATTCATGCAACGTCGTAAGTTTTCAAATTGTGTAAAATGATAAGTTTACGCAAAAGCTTGCATGAACGACCTTTTATTTATTTGGTTAAATACTGTGTAATTGAATCAGCTGTTCGTTAAACGTCAAATATTTGTGCGCGTTCGGCTTGGGTCGAGGAGTTGGTTTTACAGATAATGGATTATGGTCTGTTTATTTGCATGTGTGTGCACAAATATATATTTTTTTTAATAGACACGTGTAGTATGTACTCCTGTTAATTCAATTATATTTGTTTAGCATTGAAATAAATACATCAATGCCATTCATTTTGCTGGAATCTCAATACCATTTCAACTCCATTCAAGTGACAAAAAACCTGGACCTCCCTATCCTGCTTGTAAACGTAGTAATTTTTAAATAGAGAACCTCTCCCGAACCAACGTGAAGTCGGAAATTCGGAAGGATAAAACAAAATGTAAAGCTAGATTAAGGCTTTCTCAAACCAAACTTCTGCCTGTCAAAATCAATGGGTTAAAAACCCACGAAAAGTTGCTTTCCAAACAGTCAAAAGAAGAAGTGAGGAATATTCCACTTAAGTAAAATGAATCATCCCTCTCTTATTTTCGTTCCAACTTCACCAAATGTCAGTTTCACTCCCGTGAGATGAGTATGGTTTTCATGTATTCGCTCATTTTCAACCGACCACTTCAGTAAACTACCAACAATTATTATAGTTCTACTTTAATATACATGACAATAGTCGTGTTGTAAGGTAGAAATATATTAGTCGCAAGCTCACGACAGTGGTCGGATGAAAATCAGCGAATACAAACAAATCATGTGTCACGCCCATAATGTACTTTTCTTCATTTTCGTTAACTTTTGCTTTCGGAAGTGAATAGAGCGCCCCCGAGTACACTTCACGGAAATGAAACTGAAATTTGTTGAGGTAGGAACGAAAAAAAGAGAATTATGGCTTAATTCTGATTTTGACAGTTCAGAAAGATACTTTGCATTGGCTAATGACATCTGTTTCTAACAGCTTCCGACTATTTAGAATCTTCCAAACCAGTGCGAATCATTCGTTGACCACAGCAAAAACGTTAGTAACAACACGATGTTGTTAATGAAAATAACACGTTCGTCGTCGTCAACAAAAGATTCGCAATGGTTTGGGTGAGAATTTATAGTTCTACCTTAATAATTTTCGAAAAGTAGCTTTCCTAAAGGCTCTCCCAAACCAACACGAAATTAAAGCGAATGATCTCAATACTAAAAAATAACAAAAAACTGTCTTTGTGAGTGCTTCGCTATAATTTCGCGTTGGTTGGGCAGAGCCTTTAATCGTTGAGTAAATGTAGACCTTCTAATTATTTTTTTTTTTGTGTAAACTACGTTTTAATTCACAACTTTTATCACCAATTAATTGCAATGCAATAATAACAGAACACATTCAGAGCTTTTTTAGTTCTCCGAGATATCAATTATATCATGTTTCTAAACATGCCTAATTCTAAAAGTCACAAACACGCCTAATTCAATCTCTAAAAGTCACAATGACGTTTGCATAGGTTTAACCAAATATTTGGTTAATTTTCCGCAGCTCAATCCTTGGATAAAATTAACCAAATTGTGTAAACCATTTCCCATGCAAAATTTGAAAGTTCATTAACCAAAAGATAAAATTAACCAAATCGTAAACTTATCTAGTGTTTTACGCACTTGCATGAATACCCCTAATAATTTATTATAAAACAAAACAAGATATAAACTAACTTGGTACAAATTTTAGCTTCTTCTCGGTTATTACTGTTATGACTTTTCTATTGCCATTATGCGGGCGTGGTCCGCTGTAGTTGTTGAAGGAAAAGAGCACAACCAATAATAGGTATTCCAGAATAAAAGCAAGCAATAAAAAGCGGTATGTGATACCTCTGAATCATTACTTACCAGTTCACTGGTTAAGTTGAATTTGATCTTTTCTTAATTCTTAATTTGCTTCTCCTTTTATACTGAGAAATATGAGCTCTTATTTGAAAAATAGTAGACTTTGAAATTTAAAAGAAATATTATTTAGAAATAAATAAATAAATAAAGCAAAGAAGATGTGATTATGTACAAAAGTATAGTCAAAGGCAATTTTGAGTTTAGGTTTTCATACAGATTATATAATGCAAAGTATAGTCAAAGACATATTAGAGTTCTAGAAAGTATAACAACAAAATAATGTGTTGTTACAACCTACATAAGATCATCCGAAACATAAAACTTACTAACTTTTCAAAAAATTAGCACTTAAGTCTAACAGCTCAACAGCAAATTCAACAAAGAGACAGGGGTGTATGCTAATCACAAAAACTATTTTCCGGATGGTTGGAGATGTTTTGAGATTTGGGGATTTTGTCCATGGGCCTCCATTCAGAGCTGGATTTAAAGGTCTGGAGGCCCTGGGGCAACAAAGGAGTGGAGGCCCCCTGGCACCTTAGGTATTATTTTCCAAATAAAATAAACATTTTTTTTCAGTCGAGTGTTTCAATAATTTATTCCCAGATAATTTTCATTTCTCGATGAACTAATTAGACCCCAGTTATAGCTATCATTGAAAATTTTGTTCTTCGATTTTGAGGTGCTAAGGAAAAAAAAAGTTCGATCCTTGAAATAGTAAAACTCATTTCATATTGAAAGCTGGGTCAAAATGTAAATAACTAAGGCAGGAACTTTGTGTCTTTTAATAGTCTCAGTATCAATCATTAAAAATTTTAGTGACAAGTTTCAATGATAGCTATAACTGGCACCTTATTTCACTGGCACCTCGAAAGACTAATACGCATTCAGCAATGAAGTTGATATTATGTCTTTTTGCTATAATTCTTGGCTCTTGCCTCGCTATCTCTTGATCGATGTGTCCTGTGATTTTTCCCTGTTGCACTAAACTCATTACTGATTTCAAATGACGAAAAGACGATCAGATGCATGCCTTCTCACTGAGTTTGATGTTTTGAGTGGATATTAAATAACACGCTTAATAATATCTATATTTTCCCCGTAGTTGGAAAAAAACAAAGCCAGAATTGACAGTCTCTTTATTTTTATTGTGGTGTGTAAACAAATTCTTTGAACATTTCCAAGGAAAGATGAAACTTATTCGCGGTACTTCATCGCAATTTAGAAGTTCTGTAGAATCTTTTTCAGCCCAAAATTCCATCATTTCATTTTTGTTACACTGTCAGGCCAAAAGCCAATGTCATTCATGAGACCAAAAAATTCTGCTTGCTCTTGATTCTGATAATCAATTTTAGAAAAAGGCTTAAGAAAAGATGCACCTGAAAAAGACCATAACTATGGGGGCTAAGAATAATGCAGTTGCGTGCATGCATTCAAAAAATAAGAGATAAAAGCAGGAGTGAATTGAAGGAAATTATTTCAAATATGAATTAACGAATGTTATTACCTTTGATTATAATATTCCAGTCCCATAAAAAAAAGTTTTCAATTAATCATAACCTTTCCGTAACCCATTTTTATGTTCCTGTTCTTAAGACTTGCGTTTGGTTATTATTTCCTTATTTTTTTTGTGCTGTATTGACTCGTCAGAATTTGAAATTCCATCCATTGTGGAGGCCCGGGGCTGTAGCCCCGGGCGCCCTCTCCTAAATCCGGTGCTGCCTCCATTCCCCATGGGGAATTCGTCTTGTTGGATAACATTTTTTTTTAGGGACTTCGTCAGATTGAGATATTGTATTTTGGGTGTCTCCCATAATTTAACTGTCTAATAACTAATGAGAACAAACCCAATAACATTGTGAAACAAATCCTTAAAGTTTCAATGTTGGAAACAATTTTGTAAGTTTCTCAGGAGAAACAAATTTAAAGAAAATCAAAACGAAAAAATCAAATGCTGTTGTAATTTGGTAATATTTTACATGTTTCACTAAAAATTCAGTCATCATTTATGAAAAAGTCCATAACTTTTATGAAGGTGATTGTATCGAGTTCATTCTGATTTGGTTAGATTGGGCATTTAAAAATACCCTTAAAACATGTTTCATATGCTTATTTTATACCAAGATAAATATTCAAGTTTGTTAACCTTTTATATCCCCCCCAGCACTTTGAGAGTGGCTTTTCAAAAACACCAAAGTAGGGTTTCAATCAACATTGGATGTAATGTAGTAGATTGTGAAATTCCCGTCGACTTTTAAATTTATTTTATAAAATTTATTTAATAAAAAAGATTTTCTAACTTTTTTTGGCATTTCAAACTTTCTTTCCCAAAACGACTTTTTTCCACCCCCTTTGTGAAAAGGGAGAGGTGGGAGAAAAACCGAGTACTCGAGTACTCGGGTATGATCAACTATCCGGGTATCCGAGTACGCGAAAATTTAAAAACACACATTATTATTGCACAAATTCACTTTCTTTGGTCTAGGTTAGTTTTATTTTTGTTGTACATTCGAATTTATATATTTAAAATGCAGAAAATCAGGGTATATACTAGTGCTGCCGGTCCTCCGGTACCCGAGACACATAAGTACCCAGGTACTCGGGTACCCGAGACAAACGGCTACCCGGGTGCTCGGGTACCCGAGACAAACGGGTACCCGGGTACTCGGGTACCCGGGTACTCGAAGACTTGCCACTTCGGTACTCGGGGACCGGGTAATACCCGGGTAAAATCAAGAGCCCTAGCATAAAGCTTTTCCCTTAATTAAATTCTCTTAAGATTTGTTTCCAATAGGATATTGCAACATTAATATAGTTTGCCAATCTATTCCAATGTCCAATCAGCCATGTTTCTTCCATTGAGTACAATGATAAGGTCATCTTCATATAAATATGCCTTTTGGAAGTATCTTATTCTAAATTATCTAACCACGGGACACCTGCCTAAAAAGTGTTGAATGTTTTCTTCTTTTCTCAGGTTGCACAAGCTGCATACTACTGAACCGTTGCCTCCAAATCTGCTTCCACTTTGGTAGATAAGATCACACCTGGCTTTAAAAATCAATTTAGGTATGTATCGGTGAAATGTTGTGGTCCTATCGAGTAATCTAACAACTTAAAAGTTCTCGCACTGCTTCACCTCGCACTCTACTCTGCTTCTTGGTAACCCTCTGACTTTAGTTGAACCAGAATCTATATGAATATTTGTTGTTCCAGTCTCTTTATTTTTTCATACTCTCATCCCAGTGTAAACCGAACCTTACTGCCAATGTTGTTTACCCCTTTGGCCCAAAAAAAGTCCATGAGGCAGCCTGGTGTTATTATATCCGAACACTGTTTTTTTAACAAAAAACAAACCTAACGATATGTCGACTTTTAAAATATCGACTCCATAAGATCGACTTTTAAAATCTCGACTTTTAAAATCTCGACTGGTTAAAAGACCGACAGATCAAAATATAGACACAAATTTGACCGACTTTTTAAAATGTCGATTTTTCAAAATGTCGATTCCCAAAATGTCGACAGGGGTCGAGATTTTATAAATCGAGATTTCAACAGTCGACATTTTAAAAGCCGACATTTTGAAAGTCGACATTTTGATCAGATCATAGTTTAGGTTAGGTTAGGTTGAAGTGGCTGTCAGTCATGCAAACTGACACACTTAGACCATAAGTTGGCCCATTGTGATACCACAAGAATCTGGGAAGCCTTTTTCCCTACTCGATGAACCATTTGGAGCTTCTTATGAAGCGTAACAGACTACCTATGTCAACATTTACTAAATCACTAGGATCATTGAAGTAGAAATCTCCAAGATGGAGTCTTCGCCTATGAGATAGAGCAGGACAAGTGCATAGAAGATGAGGAATCGATTCTACCTCTTCCTCGTCCATACAGCTTCTGCAAAAATCGTTAGAGAATACGCCAAGACGCGTTGCGTGCTTGCCTATAAGACAGTGTCCGGTTATGACACCTATCATGGAGCTAATGTGCAATCTGCTTAGAGATATCAAACATTTAGACCGCTTAAAATCCATTACTGGCCAGATTTGTTTTGTTGCCCAGCAAGTGGTGATATTGTTCCACCTAAGGTTTGTTCTCTCTAAAGCATCTTGCTTCAGCATAAGTTTACATGTAGCGATGGGAATACCAATATCTGCCTTACTAGGTAGAAGAGGTAGAGTTGTTCCATATTTAGCGAGTTCGTCGGCCTTACAATTACCTGGAATGTCTCTATGCCCCGGCACCCAACACAGGTGAATGTTAAACTGCTGCGCCATCTCCAGCAGAGATGAACGACAATTTAGGGCTGTTAAAGAGTTGGTAGAGACCGATTCCAGAGATTTGATAGCTGCTTGACTATCCGAGAAGATGCGGATATCTGTAGTTGATAACACGTTTTCTTTCAGCCAAGATAAGGCTTCTTTGATCGCCATAAGTTCCGCCTGGAACACGCTACAATGATTAGGAAGACGGAAGGAGAGACTTAATTTTAGTCTTTCTGAGTACACACCACCACCCACCCCATCATCAGTTTTCGATCCGTCGGTGTAAATATGGATTGATTCATCTTCCAAGAGAGCCGTATCCTCCCAGAGAACTCTAGAAGGAATGCTAACTTGAAAGTTTTTGCCAAACTGAAGTTTTGGGATGGTGTAATCAGTGCGACTTGGGATTGATCCGAATGAATTCAGAATGATGGAATGGCCAAGGTTGTTGTTGGTCCATTTTGAGGAAGCTTTAAGGCGAATGGCTGTATTTGCAGCCACTTGTTTGCTGAAAATATTGAGGGGTGTCAGATGGAGCAGAACGTCTAGAGCAGCGGAAGGTGTCGTACGAAGTGCTCCACTTATGCACAAACAAGCAGAGCGTTGGACTTTGCTCAATTTGTCGCAATTTACCGCTTTATCCAGAGCAGTCCACCATACTGTCACTCCGTAAGTGAGGATCGGTCTAATCACCGAAGTATATAGCCAGTGAGTGATTCGAGGTTGAAGGCCCCATTTGTTCCCAACGGCTTTTTTGCAAGAGAAAAGCGCCACTGTGGCTTTTTTGACTCTTTCTTGTATATTAGGTTTCCAGCTTAACTTTTTGTCCAAAATAAGACCCAAATATTTTGCTTAATCAGTGAATGTTAGTGGAGTACCTTTGATAGAAGGAGGATCAATATGAGGGATTTTATATTTCCTTGAGAATAGAACAAGTTCTGTTTTATGAGGGTTGACACCCAGACCACACCGGTCAGCCCAGTTGGTAAGCTTATTTAAAGCATTTTGTAAGAGTTCTTTTAAGACAGTAGGATGCTTTTCTGATACGGCAATAGCAACATCGTCCGCATATGCAATCACTCTGTAACTCTCTGCTTCCAGGCATGTCAGCAGCTCATTTACTACCAAGTTCCAGAGAAGGGGAGATAGGACACCACCTTGCGGCGTACCTCTACTGACAGACCTTCTAGCGGAAAAGCTGCCCAGTTTTGAATTGATAACCCTGCAAGTCAGCATTTGATTAATCAATTCACCAAGCGTACCATCTACCTTCAGGGATGTCAGAGCAGATGCGATCGCATATGTGTCGACATTGTTAAAAGCGCCCTCTATATCCAAGAAAGCGACCATGGTGTACTCTTTATGATGGAGGGAATATTCTATAGTTCGAACTAGAGTATGTAACGCAGTTTCAACCGATTTCCCTTTGCAATAAGCGTGTTGAGCAGCAGACAAAAGTCGCGTGTCTATGCTTGTTCGCAGGTGGATATCGATCAATCTTTCAAAGATTTTAAGAAGGAATGATGATAGACTAATAGGTCTGAGATCTTTCGGGTTTACTTGGGAGCATTTGCCAGCTTTGGGTATAAACACAACCTTAACTTCTCTCCATAACAGGGGAATGTGGACCAGGTTTAAACAACTAGTAAGAATGATCTCCAGAATTGGCAGAATTAAATCAGAATTCATTTGGAGTTCAGCTGGTACTATGCCGTCGGGTCCTGCAGACTTGTATGGTTTGAAGCTGTTGAGCGCCCATTGCAGCTTTTCCCTAGTAACAAGACCTTGTGGATATCTTGGCTCATTATCTGACCTATTATGGTCGAAGCTATTAATATTTTTGGAGCTTCCAGGGAAATGAGTATCCAGTAGCAGGTTTAGCGATTCTTCGCAAGAGTTGGTCCATGAGCCATCAGCATTTTTCAAACAGCTAGGCATCACTGGATTTGAAGAGAGGATTTTTCTAAGCCTGGATGCCTCTGAAGTTTTTTCTATATTTCCACAGAAAATTCTCCAGGAGGATCTCTTAGACTTCCTCAAAGCTTTCTTATATAATTTAAGGGTTTCCTTATAGGATTCCCAATCCGACGCTACTCGGGTACTTTTAGCTCGATTAAAACATTTACGACAATCAGAGATCATAGTTTAGGGAATGATGTTTACAAGCAAGCGCTTCTAAACATCATTCCCTAAACTATGATCTGATCATTATTATCTTATATCGCATTGTCATAGTTCAATAAATCGCATTGTTTGTAATTTAATTTTGTTGCCTACATATTTTGACATCTTAATTGCCTATTATTCAGGGTCTGTAATGTGTCTTTATATTACTACAATAATAAAACATCCAGAAAATGAGGCAGTTAAAAGTTCGAAATATTAGGTCAAATGCAGGTAGGCAACAAAAATGCGTTCTATTGAACTTTATTGAAGCTGAACAATACCTATAATATAAAATTAATAACTGCCTAAAAAAGTTAATTATGTATTATAAGAATCAAATAAGAACTTGTGTGTTAAATTTTCCACAGCATCAAAAAACTGTTAAGTTCCTGTTAAAAAATCAGACAAGAATTTATGATTCTTGAGTTTATAGTTATTCCGTGCAAACATTTAAGGCAGAGCGTTGTTCTTTGGGTTACTTTCAAATGACCAACAGACAAAATATCGACAAGTCAAAATGTCGACTGATTAAAATGTCGATTTATATTTAATATCAACTTTTCTGTATGGGAAAAATTCCGACAAGTCGATATTTTTCTCGACTTCTATCAGGGCAGTCGACTTTTTGTCAAATCGACATTTCAAACTGTCGACATTTTGATAAGTCGGTAAAAACAAAGTCGGTATTTTAACTTTCAAAAAAGTCGATAAAAGTCGACATTTTAACCAGTCGACATTTTTTTTGTCGGTCATTCGTACGTAACCCCTAAGATGCAAATCCCGTGATAAAAATGTTCATCTTCAGCTACTGTTTCAATCGAATTCTATTATAGAGCTTCACTGGTGATTACGACTCATGAGCAGCTAGATTTGTCTCATCATGAACCTTTAATGTTCATTCTCTTGTATAGTTTCTGAACTAAGGGCATGTGTATTTCTTCTTGTTATTGTGGCATTATTACTCTTAATGTTAAGCAACAGGAAAGCAACATCATGACACTTGAGATGCAAGGATACATACACTTTTTTCACTCGCCCTCTCCTTTTTTTGTGTGTGTTGCATCCTCTTGCTTAAATACTTTTATAAAAGATAAGCTGGATGGAAGATTGGAAGCGCATCGCTAAGATATAAGGGGATTATACCCAAATGCACCACGGGCATTGAAAGAAAATATGAATACTGGCAAATACAACACGCAGCTTTGCGTACAGTATATCTAGTGGATATATAGGTATAGTGGTGTATGTGCAAGAAAAAGTATCCTTTGTAGCCTAAGAGGCGAGTATGAGTTTTTAATGAGAAAAAATATCCTTAGTGTTGGAGGAAAGATGCGATTTAGAGGCAGAAGACAGGTTAGTATGAAATGAATATAAACAAAATGAGTTCCCAAGGGCGTTCTTAAGACAAGATGACGATAGAGCACACTTAATTTTAATCTTATGAATTTAAAAAGTGCCAATAAGAGGATTAAGGGTGAGAATGTGAATATGTATGTATGTATGTTTAAATGTAAAGGAAAATTAGTGTCATTAAGGTGTTTGAGCAGATGAACACCCATCACACCTAAGGTGAAATGATAAGAGTCCATCATCAACACTTAACGACATGTGGCAAAGGAGGAAGGATAATAATTTATTTGATATGTAAACACAAGCACTATGAGTGCAAGGAAAGTGGTAGGTACTTAAAGATAGGGTTCTGATCTTAAAGGTAAATTAAAAATATTTCTCGCCTAAAGAGATTCAACATCGTGAGTGGGTTGTCAAGTCTGCCTGACATATATACAGAGCTGCACCTTTCAAATAAGGATCTTTGAGCTTTTGACACATTTTGAACCCTGAAATCGGTCGGTGATGGCTTACATGAAAAATATTTCCACATGGCGAAATATTTATAAATTTGTCTTATTTATGTTTTACTATTTTTATGCGCTGTCAACTGCACACGCTACTTTATAGTAAAAGGAACGTGGTTGTGCTACCGTAAAAGGAGGTTGTATACGACTCTAGTCGACCTTATACCAGAGTGGAACGTTGTCCCTACTATTGGAGTTGAAAGTTTAAGGATATACACATATTTGCATTTAAACTCCCGATTGACGTGCTCAATATCAGAGGATTTCAAATTTCTGGTGCCACAGCCTGCTTGTGTATGGATGAAAGGTGATAGCCAATGCGCGCAGGATAATGAAGTTCGTATTCCGGAGTATTTACAATAAGCAACACAAGTGCAAGGACGCTGCCTGCAATCGGAATGGAAATTTTGGTTTGATGATGGCAGAAGCTGGATATATGGAATATTGTAGTGCGAGTTGAATACTTGGGGACAGTATGATTGCATAAAATTTGTCGTTCATGGGAAAATACTTGGATGACATCTGAAAAATAAATTGACATTCAAATGAAGGAAGTGCTAAGGGTTATTTTGAAACTCGTGAAGGTACATACATATTAGGTTGGCACTCGTTTTTAAAATTGTTGAATTTCTTTCACAGAATTTTTTTAATTAGGTACCTTGATAACTTCTACGAAAGTAAAATTCAAAAATTTAAAAAACAAGCGCCACCCTAATACATATCGATACCTTCCCGTAAGAATGTATTAAGCGACATTTCAATAATTTTAAAGGCAACGAAACAAACCTCTGGTCCAATTATTTATTTATGTATTTAAAAAAATAAAAATATTTGGAACGGGATTTTCAACTCAAAATGCCTCTAAAAATCTGTTTATTACAACAAAATTCCCAAATAAATAACTGAATAAGAGGTATTTTAAAAAATTAATTTAAAATTTTGAAAATGTCGCTTAATACATTCTTACGGGAAGGTATCGATATAAATTTCTCAACTCTAGAAATGAAAGTTCTGTTTCGATTTAATTTTTGCCGGAAAAAATATTAAAAAATAAGAGGCTTACCTTTGGGTTTTACTGAGGATTCATGGAATCAATTTTTAACTGATGTTTCATGAGCATAAAAGCAATAAAAAAGTCTTTTGGTAGATAGGTCATGATTCATGAATATCAATGGTTTGTTTTGATATTCAAAGAAGGTACATGTATCTACATACATAACGTAACTAAAATGAAATCTTATATATAAAAATCTCATGTCATGGTGTTTGTCGCCAAACTCCTCCGAAACGGCTGGGCCGATTTTTATAAAATTTCATTTGTATATTTAGTAGGTATGAGAATAGGGGGTAAAGTATCTTTCACCCTCCTACCCCCAAATTTAACACTATAGTGTGTAAAAAAAATTAAATAACAAATACATACATATTATGTAGGTATGTATGTGAAATGACAAATTGAAAATTAAATAAAATAAAGTCACGAGAATTTTATTTTAGATCTTCAAGCTATCATCAGCAACGTTGTTCTGCAATACAAACTATCAAACAAATTGAAAGTGAAATATTTAATTTGAAACAGAAAGTGTGCTGTTGTTGTGTGTCACATAGCTCTGTTCCAGTTACCTCAAGTACGACGACAGTGGGCACAATTTACGTCCGATTTATTTGAAAGTGTGTCAGAACCGACGTTAGCCAGGTTATACATAACAAATGCAGAATGAAAAGTTAAAGTGACGCGACAACTTCACGTCAATAGGTTTGTTCGATGTTCCCTGCCCTAGGATGCACTGGGGAATATCAATCAAATGTCGAAAACTGCTGGCTGCTCGGGCTTTGATTAAACATTGTAAACCTAAGAAATCTATCCCAAACGGCGAATAAGTTATCCCCACTGTCGTCGTACTTGAGGTAACCGGCTAAAATAAAATATCTAAGCTTTCCAAAAATGTGACGCATACTCCTTGAATCTCAGTTAAAATAGTATTTTAAATCGATTCAAAATGAAATATATGATACAAAAAGTGGGTTAAACCACTTTTGCACTCACAGCCTCAATTAATATTTCACTTTCGATTTATACTAACGTTCGATTTATTTGATAATGTATTTAGCAGAACAACGTTTGCCGGGTCAGCTACTATATACATACATATGTATACAAATGAATCCCTATTTCCCTTTGTCACGCAATAACTCATGAACGGCTTGACCAATTTGGATGATTATTTTCAGGTTATCTTTGGTATCGGACTGGAAGTAAAGTTTGGTCAAATTCGGTCTTGCGGTTTGCTAAAAAGGTACAGAAAAACGCACTCTGGCAATATATTTTCTATAAAAACAAAAAAGTTATTGAGTTTGGAAACAAATCAATCAATTACGAAATTTGGTTCTCAGAAAATAGAATACAAATTAATACAGTCGAATTTGTTTTGAAAACTTTTGTCTACCCGAGCGTAGCCGGGGCGGGTCAGCTAATAAAGTTATAAAAATAAAATAAGTTGACTGAACAAAACGTATAGTTATTATCTATAAGTTCAAAGTAAATTGAAAGAAATTAACAAAAGAATATTAAAAATAGATATCTGCTAAAACTCAATGTAGGACCCTATGCGATTAAGTTCGTGTGTATCTACATATATGCTTTATGCTATGGATTCCCAAGCATTGAAATCGATTGAGGTAACATTTTCACACATTCTCCGGCATTGGAGAAAAAAACTATTTTCTTTTAATAGTGTAGTAAAAATTACTGTAACAGTTTCCCAGCAACTGCATGAAGACACAACCTTTGTCAGACTCCACTAGTAGGATATTAGGTATAGAAGGTACCTAAGGGCTATGTAAATGCATGTTTTTACTTGCGATATAGGGCAAGTTTTGGACTCGTGCAAAAATTTCGAGATAACAATTGGTGGCACAATTTTGTCTGTCTCTCTGTACCCCGACCGACTGAAAGCCTAAACGGCTGTAGGGATTTTCTTCAAATTTTGGAGTTAAGGTTTCTAACAAAACTTATTTAGGAGTTTTACTTTCTTCGAAAATGTCCTTTTCAAAGCATTTAGAGAAGAGAAAAATTGCAGCCACCAACAACATAAACTCGACGCGGCAATGATTCTTCAGTTTAGTTTAGTTTAGTTTAGTTTACCCGGAGGCCACACGAGCGAGTACTCGCTAGCGAGTTGGGTACATACATTAATTGTCAAATCACTCGCCGCTCTACTCGCTTCACAACTGGCTTCGAAAAAGCCAAGCGAGTTGACTAGCGAGTAGGAAAAGTTTCTATGTATTTGTTACTGGCTAGCGATTACTCGCTCGTGTGGCCTCAGGGTTAGTTTAGTTTAGTTTAGTTTAGGAAAAGCTGACTCCAATGCTTCCTTGTAGGTTATTCCCGTCATTTTGGTGCTTTGAATATTAAGCTCCAGTGCTCCATAATAGGCGATCAAACCGCAGACCCTTACTCCACCCTCTTGGCTATGATGGCGTGTTAAAAATCATTCGTTTTTGCGCAAATCATGAAAATAAAAGTTGTAGCCATCCGGTCCATATAAATTAAACTTCTTTTTATCCGTAAAGGCAACCATTCGCCAATCATTTTTAGTTTGCCTCTGGCCTGTAGTTCAAGCCATATCATGTTTTGTTAACTCAAGTCGAATCTGCATAAGGATGCACGACATTCAGTGAGGTTTTTTCAGCTTCAACCTCTTCAGATGTCCAGCACTTAGAATAACATGCCGAACAGTGGATTTGATTGCATTTACCCCTGCTTCGAATTTTATTTTTGATGTGGAATAGCTGGAATTTGAGGCAATTCAAATGGATCTAACGTCCGTTACATGGTGAGATCACAGTACATGTCCTTCCTTTGTATTGTTTTTAGGAAAGAGTATCTTTTAAATAATTGTCAACACAAATTGCGCTAAGCTCCATTTTTTTTTTTGCAAGTAATTTCACTACTGCCTTTATTCGGCTCCCGGAAATTACGCCAGAGGAAATTACACCAGATTTTTTTTTTTTGGAAAAAACACCAGAAAAATTTGTTGGCTCAAAATTGGAAAAAAAAGAGCAGATTTTTTTTGGAAAATAGGCCAAAAATGTGGGAAATTAGGCCAGACAGGTTTGAAATAAAATACACGACTGGATCGCACGTACTTGCTCTTATGTTCAAGTTGTGTAGGACTTAAGAACTTCAAAAAATATTCAAGTTATTATAGAAAAAGTATAAAAAGCATTTAAATCGTTCTTTTAATTGTATAAACAGTCTGATAAATAACTTAGAGCTCAAAAAAAAGTATGCCATCTGATTACTTGAAAAAATATGAATATATGCAAAAAAAAAATTTAAAATCGTTGGAGCTGTTTTCTTAAAAATTAATTTTTTATATATAAAATTTTTGTTACATTTTTCAAAAAAAATTTTGGTATGCCAATTTTGAGTATATATTAATATACATTTAAAACTGAAATTTCGAAACAATTCATCAACCCGTTTTTGAAATATTGAATTTTCAAACAAAATTTTTGAATCTTTTTTTAAAAATCCAAAATTAATTTTTTCAAAAATTTTGGTATACAGTATTATTTATATTCTAACAAAACTTTTGCACAAAAAAATTTATTGAAATCGGATGAGCGGTTAATGAGAAAACCGAAAATCAAAAAAACCGTTATATGGCAGGTACCGTTAATAAATGTTTTTGGTAATTTTGTTTCTTACCAAAAAGTACACCATGTCTACAATAATACACTGATTTTTTTTTATCAAAATCGTTGGAGCCGTTTTTGAGATAAATAAGATTTTCCTTAACGGTTGTATGGCAAGTACCGTTATTTTTTGAGCTAAAAAAAAAATTTCAATTTCCCCTCTGGAGAGTTACAAAAAAACCTTAAGTTCAAAATTTGAAGAAAATCGCTTCAGTGGTTTAGGCTGTAGGCTGAGGTACGGACAGACAGACAGACAGAATTGTGCCACCCACTTTTTTCGTGTTCTCTATCATCGTAATGTCATGTTTGATTGTTATCTCGAAATTTTTTTTTTGCACGAATCCAAAACTTGCCCTATAGTACCTATATCGCAAGTAAAAAGAGCCGGAAAGCTAAATGAAATTTATACATATATTGTGGCCTAATTTCCAAAAAGCTAAATGAAAATCGAGCCAGAAAATATAAATATTCTGGCCTAATTTCCAAATAACGTTTTGGAAAAAAGAGCAGAAATTTTTCCAAGGTGTATTCAAACAAGATGCAAGTTTGCGTCTTATCTGACCCCGCACGCGACAACCCCGAACCACTTTGGCTATTTTTCCTAGGAAAAAAGCCAGAAATTTCTATGAAGATTTTTTGGCGTTTTTTCCAAAAAAAAACTCTGGCGTAATTTCCTAAGGCGTAATTTCCGGGAGCCCTTTACTTTTACGACGCTTTTTGAAAACTTTGGAAAATCGCGATTCATGGTACAGAAAAGTGTTTTTTGGAGTGGACTCTCTTCAGAAGTTCTAAAACCTTAAGTGAAGCTTAAGAATTTTAATAATGCATGCAACTAACGGGACTTTACAGTCGGTTCTATACAAACAAAAATTGCCTTTATTCAAGTGATCTGCAGTGTATATGTATATCAAAAACAATTTTCGAGTACAGTGAAACAAGACTACCAGCAGGCAAAAATACTTTTGAAGGAAAAATTGTTCTGGTTTAAATAATAATTAAACCACTTTCGATATAATTTTGGGCTGCGTTAGGATGAGAGAAATATTTCTGAAAGTGAATGGATCCAAATAGGCATATATAGAGATCTATTGCGACTGCTGAGATCAGGGAGTCAACAAGAAAATTAACGGAGGCCATCTGAAAGAATTTAAGAAGACAAAGGCAGATGGGTGATGGGTTCGAACTGAATAAAATCGCCTGGATTTTTAAAGCTACATATATGTGGATTGATTGAATAATAAATTTGGTGGCGCAACAGCTCGAGGAGTTCCAGGGCCTAGTGACTTACAACTCTCAACCATTCCTGTGTGCGCGTTGTTGGCAGGAATGGAGGGGACCTACATTTTTTTTTCGAGTCCGAACGGCTAGCACTTTCGTGACAAAAAATACTCTTGGAGGATTTGTCCCTCGCAAGAGACAGTAGATACCCAGGAAAAAAACATTTTTGTTTTTAGATAGTAGCGGCTGGGAATCAAGCCCAGAAATTTGGCATGACAGTCCAACGCACTATAAATATTATGCAACGAGGATTGATTAAACTTAATAGGAATGGATTTGGCCAGAAGCAGTTTACTGTTTGGAACTTGAAGGAAGAAGAAAATATCCAGCTTTCTTTGGGAGGGCTTGGTTAACAATCCCGAAATTATCCGTGTGTTGAATGGAGGAAACAGTATCAATACTTATGAACTCGCTAATGCCATCATTGTAGCATGATTACCATACAAAAATAAAACGGTGAGAAAATACCAAAATAAAATGGTGAGAGAATTCAATAAGTAAAAATTGTCTTAAAATAAAACATAAAGCTTTAATTTAAAAATAATATTTATTACATTTAAATTAACTACCTCACAGATGACTTTTGTCGATGTCTTAAATTTTGCGTTTTTTACTTAAATCGAAATTTCTTTATATAATTTAAAAAAATATTATGGGTATTCATGCAACAGCGTAAACTCGTCGTAATCGTTGTAAAGTTTAAAACTTCGTAATTCTGTCACAATTTGTATGGAAAATTTGACAGATTTACGAAGTTTAAAACTTTACAACGATTACGACGAGTACGCTGTTGCATGAATACCCTTTGTTTAGGTGAGAAACTAGATGGCGCTATACCAATTTAAGTTTCCTATAAATTGTCCATTAAAATTTCCTATAAAATATCCCAAATGAATTCATTTCCTTTTTACTAACCTATTTTCGATCACTTTTGTAAAACCCATCTTAAAGGTAAGACCTTCTTAATAAAGAACATTATTATACTCAACGCAAACTTACGCATTATATTCAACTTGATTATTTTTCTTCCCGAACCACCCCCCAACATTGGTCCATACGAGCCGAATAATTTCTAATCCCAGAAATTTACGGAAATAATCAAGCTGAATCTACACTCACCCATCATCATCAAAAACCCGTCTCGATTACCTGCAAAAAAAAGCAGAAGATTACCAAGATAAATTTGGATTTCATCCCGGCATCAAATAATCCCATCTCATCAATTCATGATCTCACGCACACATAAGCCATCAAATCGAATTTAATCGCAACGCTCTCAAAACTCTCAACTTTAAATATACGCTCAACTCAGCAACCCATCATACAAAACATCGTTAAAAAACGAAATTCCCATCATTTCATCAATCACCGCAAACAAGAGAAAATCCATGATAAAACACTAACAACAGATCATCATTATCACCATCATACATTTGTTTCATCATATTAACCTTGAAAAAACTACCTACCCAGCAAAGAGAAACTGCAGCTTTATATAATTTGTACTATCCAACGATCATCATTATCATCATCTCAGCTTAGCCAGAGCAAAGCTTCTTATCAATCACTTACATCAGGTACGTACATTTTATGTAGATGAGTGCATTGCCAAATAAATTTGATAAAATCTCTTTCTCATAGTCTCATTAGTATTTCTTCTTTCGCGCGCGTAATACAGTCCGTAGTTTCTTAAAAAAGGTACGAAAAAAAGCACATGTGAAGTGTATTTTTAATTTCATGTTTTTGGTGCAATTTTGCCAAATTAAAGACAGCAAAATTATTTATAATGTCAAAAATCGATTAAAATTCAGTAAGAGAAGTAAAGTTTTAACATTTTCGACCTAATTTTGCCTTTAAAGCACGTGGTTTGCTATTCGTCAAATCTCATATAATCGTGTTTCTCATCTTTAATCTAGTGATTAATCCTTAAATTATTGGAAACAAACTTACAAATTTCTAAAATTTATCTTGTTCTCTTAAATTTATTTTTCATTCGCGCGATCAATCCCTCAATTAATCAAAAAAAAAATATATATATATATATGAATACCCATAACCTATTATCAAAAAACCCCTACAAGTTCGGAATTTCATCTAAATCTCCTTAATATTATTGTTGCAATTAATCCTTTAATTAATCAAAAGAAAACCCATATCTACACATACAGCCTAAAAAAAAAAAACAAAAAAAACCTAAAGTGACAAAACTATACAATCTTGATACAAATTGGAATTCTTACACATTTTAATACTTAATCCTAACTCACAAAAATTTGATTAATTTACAGGTGAGTGCGTCCATTTGATTAATCGCATTTAAGATACTTTACCTGTCCATTCAAATCCTTCTTGCTTACATTTTCAAATTGGTGATAATAAGATTTCTCGAATCCTCTTTGATTCTTTCAAGTGTTTCTAAACATTTTTCTTAAAACATTTGTATTCATTCGGTTGTTTTCATCGATATTAGTTCCTCTTATTTCTCAAGTATGATCGCTCTTGAAGATTTTATTTTAGCCTCCGACCAATTGGTCAAATTTAGTTCTGATTTTAAAAGTAAACTTCCTACTGATTTTACAATCAGTTCCTTAGAAGCTAATAAAATTGAATTAAATAACTTGTGGAGTGAAGTTAAAAAAAGTTATTCATTTTGCATTCGATCCAGTGAATGCACAGAGGACGAAGATCAATTGAGATCAATCAAAACAAAATACAAACAAGCCTCAGATACATTTGTGAATAATTTGAGTGAAATTATTGATCTTACAAAGAAGTTATCAACTATTTTGGAAGATAAATTGATAGATAATACATCTCAATTTCAAAATTTGAATGTAGCTCAAGAATTAAATAAGTCGCGAAGTGAAGTGCTATGTCTTAAGGTCCCTCCGTGTGATACCGACGTTTTTTATGGTTCCTATCAAACATGGCCCTCCTTCAAAGACATGTTTACTGCAGTGTATGTGAATCATCCCAAACTTTGTGCAGTGCAAAAGCTATATCACCTCCGATCCAAGACTCGAGGTGAAGCAAACAACATTGTTTGCAAATTTCCTCTCACAGATGAAAGTTTTAACCTTGCTTGGGAAGCCCTTAAGGATCGATATGAAAACACACGTATTCTAGTGAATAGCCAACTTAAAAATTTGTTTAATTTATCATACGTTACTCAAGAATCCAGTGAAGGCATTAAAAGTATTCAAAGGGAAATTAATGATTCTCTATCTGCACTCAAAGTTCATAAAATAGATACTTCGAACTGGGATTCAATTCTAGTTTATCTTTGCTCGAGTCGTTTACCTGACATTACTCTTTCATTATGGGAACAATCAATCGAAAACCCAAGAAAAATTCCTACATGGTCGGAGATGGATATTTTCCTAACCAATCGTTTTCAAGTTTTAGAAACAGTTTCAGATATTCGCCTCAAACCCAAATCTAAGCCCGCTTTCAATTATTCCAATAAAACTCATGCAGCTCAACCAGTTCGTGAAAGACTTCATCAAACGTACCACAATAAGCAAATCAACTTTACTTGCAAACTATGCAATCAAAACCATCCCCTACGGTTTTGCAATAAGTTTTTACAAATGACAACCGACGAAAGACTTAAAACTGTTAATTCTCTCAACTATTGTTCAAATTGTCTTGCAATTTCTCACAATGAAAAAGATTGTAAGAGTACCTATACATGTATTCAATGTAAAGGACGTCATCACTCACTTCTTCACGTCTTGCCTTTAGCCCAATCACATGTTACAAATTTGAATCAAATCTCAGAACCCAATGAAACCTTTGAAAGCTCGAATATACAGTCCACTCCACTCCATACTTCTGATTCATCGCTTCTTCATTCTTATTACAGCAGCAACTTGAATCGTGTTTTATTAGCTACTGCGTTAGTTAATATTGAACATCATGGAATAACATTTACTCTTCGTGCACTTTTAGACCCGGGGTCTGAAGTGACCTTTATATCCGAGGAAGCACAAAAACGACTTCAACTTCCGGTCAGGTCGATTCAAGCTCATATATCTGGTATAAATAATGTTATAACTGCAAATGCTTCCAAGCTTTGTCCTCTTATACTCAAATCTAATCAAACACCAGAATTTACACTCAATGTAAATGCCATCGTCCTGAACCACCTTACTGGAGAATTGCCATCGTGTTATATAAATCTATCTGAAATATCACAAACCATCGATTTTCCATTAGCGGATCCCAATTTTCACTACAGCTCTAAAGTGGATTTGGTTCTTGGCGCTAACATTTATCCTTCACTCATTCGAAGTGGCTTAAAAGAAAATATTTTTGGTTCGTTGGTAGCACAGCATACAATTTTTGGATGGGTGTTATCAGGACCTCTCGCTCAAAGACCCATTAACTGCTTCTCGACTTTTCTTTCTTATGTTAGCGAGATATCTCTAGATCAAGAACTTTCAAAGTTTTGGGAAGTTGAAGAAATTATGGAACCGATTGCTACTTCTCCTGAAAATGAAATCTGTGAGAAATTATTCTCAGAATCAATAACCCGCGATGCTGAAGGTCGCTATATATGTAAGCTTCCTTTTAAAGACGAAGTGGCAACTCTTGGTTTATCAAGAGAAATAACATTAAAACAGTACATTCGTACTGAAAATACATTATCCAGGAATCCAAGTTTTCACAACGAATATAACAGTGTTCTTTCGGAATATATAACTTTAAATCACATGAAAAAGGTTGATCCAGTTGAAATTCGACACAATAACGAAATATGTTCTTACTATTTACCACATCACGCCGTGGTAAAGCCTGAAAGCACTACGACAAAGACCCGTGTTGTATTTAATGCATCCAATCCAACTGTAAATGGACAAAGCTTAAATGATATCCTTTTCACTGGCCCTAGCTTGCAATCAGACCTTATCTCATTAATTCTCAATTGGCGCTTCTATAAATTTGTATTCAATGCGGACATTACAAAAATGTACCGTCAAATTTATGTACATTCTGATCACACCCCATTTCAAAGAATCTTATTTCGAAACTCAGTCCATGATCCAATTTCCGATTATGAACTTCAAACTGTAACATTTGGTGTAAATTGCGCACCGTATTTAGCAATACGAACTCTTAAACAATTAGCTGATGACGTTCAAACCCAATATCCATTAGCATCAGATATTATTCGAAATGAATTTTACGTTGACGATGTCCTTTCCGGCTCTCATGACATTCAAACAGCAAAGCACTGTCAGCAAGAGTTAGTGGCAGCTTTAAGCTCAGCTGGTTTTAGCCTCCGGAAATGGACTTCGAACTGTTACGAACTTTTAAATTCGTTTCCTCCTGGTGACCTGCTTTTAAGTCAAGAGTTTTTAAAACTCGAAGAAAAATCCTGCGCTAAAATGTTAGGTATCCAGTGGAATCCCACTAATGATAATTTTGAATTCTCTATTGTTTCTGAGTTTCAAGAAATAGAATCTTCTCCAACAACGAAAAGAAAAGCTCTCTCGAAAATTGCAAAACTGTTTGACCCTGCGGGCTGGCTTGCCCCAATAATTATTACAGCCAAGATTATAATGCAACAGATTTGGCGCGATGGGACGTCCTGGGACTCACCTCTAAAGCCCCTAACGTGTCAGAATTGGAAGAATTTTGTAGCAACGTTTCCCGATATCCGAAAAATTCAAGTTCCTCGATGGATCGGGTACGATCCCTCCGTTTCCCTTCAGCTGCATGGATTTAGTGATTCCTCTGAGCGTGCCTATTGTGCTGCATTATATATCCGTGTTAAGTATCCAAACAACACTTTTTCTTCTCATCTCCTATGTTCCAAAACGAAAGTTGCCCCGGTAAAGCAAATTACACTGCCCAGACTAGAGCTTTGCGCATCTGTATTGCTTTCAAAACTCATAAAGAAAATAGTCCCTCAACTCAAGTACCCCATAGAAAATATGTTTCTATGGACAGACAGCTCTATCGTCCTCGCTTGGTTAAAAAAGCCTCCACACACTTGGAAAACCTTTGTAGGAAACAGAGTTTCTCAAATTTCTCAAAATGTTGGCAATACTGCTTGGCAACATGTTCCGTCCACAGACAACCCAGCAGATCTTGCAACCAGAGGTTTGACCCCATTTGATCTGCATAATAATCAACTATGGTGGAATGGTCCTAGCTGGCTATCTCAACCAGAAGCCTCATGGCCTAATTCAGATCCAAATACTATCAATGAAAACGACTTAGAAGCTCGGCCTTTTCAATCTTATTTGACTATTCTTTTCCCAGACATTGAAGCAATTCTAAGAAGATTTTCTTCATGGCCAAGAATGATACGCGTTCTGTCTTACGTTTTTAGATTTACCCGAAATTCTAGAACTCGATTACCAAACCCATTTCATAACTCAGATTTTTCTCTATCCCAAGAAGAACTTTCTTACACGAAAATCCAAATTATTCGCTTAACCCAAAAACTCTATTTCCCGAACGAGTACTCAGCCCTTTGCCAAAACCAAACCATTTCGAAGAAAAGTAATCTTTTGACTCTTAATCCATCCTTAGACCCCGTGAACGTTATGAGAGTTAATGGAAGACTCGCCTCCGCTACTCTTTCTTTCAACGAAAAATTTCCCATTATATTACCGTATTATGGTACTTATACAAAGCTTTATGTGAATTTTGTTCATGATGTCACACTGCATGGAGGAAACCAACTCGTTGTTCGAATGATTCGATCCGAGATTTGGATACCGAAACTCAAAAACTTGGTAAAAAACATAATTCGTAAATGCAATGTTTGTACAATTTACAAGAGTAAAATGGCCAGCCAAATAATGGCAGCACTTCCCATAGAAAGAACAGAGCTCTCACTACCGTTTACAAATACCGGCATCGATTTCGCCGGCCCTTTTACAATTAAAAGTTTTTCTGCACGAAACTGTCGCATTTCCAAGGGCTACGTTTGCCTTTTTGTCTGTTTTGCCACTAAAGCAATTCACTTAGAACCCACAAGTGACCTTTCCACAGTTTCATTTTTAGCAGCCTTTTCTCGTTTCGTTTCTCGTCGTGGTCTCCCTAGCACCATATTTTCCGTTAATGGAACTAATTTTGTCGGCGCTAATAAGGCTCTAGCGAGTGATTTTAAGCTCTTTATCGATTCATTCGCCAAAGATGTATCTGATAGGTATCAACTTCAGGGTGTTAAGTGGAAGTTTATACCTCCTGGTGCCCCACATATGAGCGGTTTGTGGGAAGCGGGTGTTAAAAGTTTTAAGACGCACTTTCGCAAAGTTGCCGGGGACAACAAATTTACATTCGAGGAGTTTTCGACGCTCCTCGCAAGAATTGAATCTTGTCTTAACTCGCGACCTCTCATACCTCTAACTGATAACTCTGACGATATTTTGCCTTTGACCCCAGGTCATTTTCTTCGAGGAGCACCTCTTTTGGCTCCACCGGAGCCAGATCTAACTTCAAATAATTTGAATTTAAGCGATAGATGGAAAAAGGTAAAGATTCTTCATCACAACTTCTGCCTTCGATGGAAGGAAGAGTATCTTAAAGAGCTCCAAAAAAGATACAAATGGAAGTATTCGAAACGTGACATCGCTCTTAACGATCTCGTAGCTATCCGCGAAGAAAATGTATCTCCGAATGAATGGCGCCTAGGGCGCATCATGAAATTATATACAGGTTCTGATGGCAAAGTCCGGGTCGTAGACGTTAAAACTCAAAACGGTATTTTAAAACGTCCTATCGTTAAACTTTGTATTTTACTCAAAGATGAAGTCGAAGATACACTTTAATCCGTTTAATAATTTTGAATTACTATTATTTTAACATAAGTAAAAATGTATTTGACAATGCACAATTCTTCGAAGATGTATGTATCTGTTTTTAAAATATTTTTATATTCGAAATTGAAATTTATTTATTACTGTCTATAATTTAAATGTATTTAAATTCTTATAAACATTTATACATTTTATTTCCCACTCCCCTACTAACATACCCCTCCTACGGAGTGAGTAGAACCCCTCTACACAAAAGGTTCTCCAACCCAATTTATTTATAACAATTATTCTGAAGAGCTGTTTTGCAGGAATCCTGCAAGGCGGCCGGCAATGTTTAGGTGAGAAACTAGATGACGCTATACCAATTTAAGTTTCCTATAAATTGTCCATTAAAATTTCCTATAAAATATCCCAAATGAATTCATTTCCTTTTTACTAACCTATTTTCGATCACTTTTGTAAAACCCATCTTAAAGGTAAGACCTTCTTAATAAAGAACATTATTATACTCAACGCAAACTTACGCATTATATTCAACTTGATTATTTTTCTTCCCGAACCACCCCCCAACACCCTTATTATCTCTTAAATATTTAGTTGGAAATAAAAAAACATTTGGCTTCTGCCAAATACCTTGGAATGACTTTGGATGCAAAGCTTAAATGGAAAAATCACATCAAAGAGAAAAGAGTAAAACTGAACTTGAAGTATACAGAAATATGTACTGGTTACTAGGAGAGAACTCTGACCTACATATCTTTCCAGAAAAAACTAATGTTATATAAGCAAGTACTGAAACCCGTTTGGACATAATATGGCATCCAAATATGGGGCTGTACAATGAAAACAAATTCTGAACTAAATTGTAAAAAATACGCTGTATCACACAATCAGCGACTACAAAGTTATACCAACTCTGAAATGGAGACAGTCTTAAATGTACGAGACAATGTTCGGAGATTAAGAAGAACCAAGCCTCATGAGCTGATGGTTTAAAAGTTATTGGAAACTTCCCCCAATGTGATTTATAAATTAAGAAAGAAAAATCATTTGTCGATCTTTCATAGATTGGTCCTGAATCATCGGTAGTTTAAGTGCGGTAAGAGTTTAATACTACTACCGATTCTTACCGAGTGTTTTTCGAAGATTTCCATCGAATAAAAACAAATCTTCAACTATCCACCAATATAAAACGCTTACGTCTTTTTTTTTTTTGTCAACAATCTTTTACATGGGCACTGTGCCTGTGAAGCACAATCTCTCCGGAAGAAATTTTGGAATTTTCATCAAAACACAATATTTAAAGTATAAGATATTAACTCCCTGCACAGCCTTATTCAATAATAAACTCCCGTAGGTTGTTACTAAGTCCTGTCTCATAAAGTTTACTTGAACTGAAGGTTCCAAGACACGCTCCTCTCACCATTGCATGCATCCTTTTTCCAAAAAAGCTGAATGAGAAAGAACATATTTTTATATAAGAACTCTCGAATATTCAAAAGTATCATTTTTCTTCTCCAGTATTGGAACTTTGTCCATTTTTGAAAAGCCAAGTCAAACTATAACAAAAACAAAAAGCCCTCTGTCCTTCCTTCTTTCAAAGTAATTCTTTATTCAAACTTAGCAAAAAAAATAAATATTTTGAACACAAGCACCATCAAGTAAAATGTATTTTCCTTATCATTTTGTCCTATCCGATGATCGGAAACGGAAAATGAAGATGAAAAACTTTTACAGACACCAATTACTTTTGTGTGGTTGTTTTGTTTAACTTGAATAGCGCTATATTGCAGCAACACATTCAAGACTGAACTTCCCAATACAAACTATACTCCGTTTCCGATGTCCTGCTTCTGGTGTTTGGTGTGTTTTCACCATCATCAACTTTAGTATAGCAGGACGATTACAGCAAACTGAAGAAGAGGCAACCGGAAACAACCATTGACATACATTTATTCCGGTGCATTGTTGTTTTAAAAATCACTCTCGAATAGGATAGGATGGAGCAAAAGAGTATGTTCCGTTGCGGGAATGTGAACGGGCAATGTTAAATAGTACCTCCGAGAGGACATCACAATATTTTATGTGTTGCAATTATCGCTTGTTTGCCCTAAACAGGGCGACTGTGTTTGCGTTAGTCCTATCACTCGAAGGACGAACGATAAAGATTAAATCGTTTATCTTATTTGGTTTCAGATGTCAATGAGATACCCAATAAAGATGTGGATGAAAATGTATTTGACGCAAAAGGACTTTTTGTTGGATTGTTTGCATCGAAAAATGTGTGTGCGTAAAATTGAATTAAATAGAAAAAAGTGGATATCCATTCAAATATATTTTTGCTAAGAGTTAGTGATTATAAAATTAATTAACATTGGACCATCACCAGTGGCGTATTTACCCTAGGGCCATAGGGGCCATGGCCCAGGGCAGCACACTGCAAGGGGTGGCACTCAACGATGGGTTCATAACCTAAAATTCCTCTACAAATTTGTTTGGGAAACACAAAAATAAAAAGAAAAAACGAATTATTATCAAAATGGTGTGATTTATATACTTACGAGGTTGGTCAATAAGTCTCCGAAAATAAAAAGAAGGAACGTTCTTTGAAAAAAAAAACAAAACCGTTTTTTCTTAACATAATCTCCTTTTAGCTCGATACACTTCATCAAACGTTTTTCTATTTTTGTATCCCTTCAAAAAATAGGTTTTTTTTTAAAGCTCCAAAATATGTATGCACTTGTTTCTTGAATAACCTCAGCATTTAATTCATAACCTCAGTACCGAGCCATTTCTTCATATTTTGAAATAAGAAATAGTCGTGGGGGGAGGGGGGTGGGCATAAAAGCGGAAAATAAGCAGGATGGAAGAGTAACTCATATCTTATTATTATTTCATGCAATTTTGCCAACTTGACTTATGCGCAAAACCTTTGTCTTGATGAAAAAGAAATCGGTAATTGCAAGGCCGTAGCCAAACAATTACTTGAGGGGGAGGGGGGATATAATTGTTCGAAAAAATATTTCAACATTTAAGCTTAGTATACAGTTCTTTTGAGTAAAAAAAATGCTTGGTGGTGAAAAAAAATGTCAGTGACATTTTTTGCTTGAAAATAAATGTGTCATTATAAATTCAGCTTACAGTTCCCGTGCGAAAACCTATGCAAATATTTTCGCTTGTCAAAAAATATTTAGGTGAAATAGAAAATTACTTTCTCGCATGATTTGTTTACAATTTCATGCAAAAAGGAACCATTGCTGTCTTTGAGCTAATAAACAATTGTGTAATTGTTTCATGTAAGATAAAGTGTGGTGAATATAAATATTTACACTTCCAAAAAATATATACATTCACCTCACAGCATTATTTGCATGCAAATTGTTTTTGCATCCAAAATGTATTGTTTTCCATTTTTAGTGGCTTAGGCTGACTCAATGAGTGGCTTAGTCAAAGGCAAATATTTTATATATTACACAAATTTTAGCACAGAATACTTGGAAAATTGGTTTGAAAAATTTGATTTTTCTTTTGCATGGGAACTGCAAACTATGCTTTTTTTGCGCAGAACTTACTTCTATGAGAAATAGATTCTTCCCATTATACCTTTCTGAGCGTAAGTTTCAATTTTTCGATGAACTGACATTAACTTCAACCTTAAAAGTTTATCTTCATCTGTAGAATCTCTTTAGGTAAGTCTTTACACTGCTCGTGTATGTGAATCATGTTGTGTATGGCATTTTGTCTACCATATCATATTCAGCCTTTAAAGTTTCAATTGCCAGGATCCAAATAAAAAAGAAAAAAAATGAAGTTTTCTTCTTTAAATTTTTGTTAATTTTTGCCAAAAATTGAGGGAATCAAAAAACAAGAATTTCATGTTAAGCTGACTTTAGAAATTATCAAGAGGTAGGTTCCTTGCTATATTCATTAAAAATTATGTAGTACGTGAGCTAAATTAAATTAAATGAATTAATAACTATCGCAAAAAGTTGAGTACAAAAGAGATGACCCATTTTCCTATGGAGCTTGGGCCCAGGAGTAATAAGATGAACACTCACGACAAACGGAAATAAATTCTGTTTTTGTTTTTAAAGAATGAAAAGATAAAATTTTCTTTTTTAAAAATATCTTTATTATTTACAAATTAGATTTAAGTTTTAATTAGGACCGATTCGCTTCAGGTTCAACACTCGACTAACTCTTTCTTAGAAAGCCTTACATAAGTTGAGTACAATGATAATTAACGGTACAGGTCTTTTCAAGGTTATATAAATTTACATATAAGTTAATATAAGAGATTAGAGTGGAAAAGAGATAGCTTCACACATATGTATTATTATTTACATTAAACCAACATTTAGTTAATACATTAACTTGACCTTGAAATATATATACATTAATGTATGTATCATATGTGACTCAGGGTGTACACTAATGAGACTAGTACCAAATGAAAGCTAACGTTTAGCCCAATCTATCTGCCAAATATTTTCGAATTCGGCTCCGGAGATTTTTGAGCTTGAAGTTGACCTTTGCAAATTAAAAAAATCCGGCTTTTTTGCAAACAATTACTTATAAATCCTAAAGTATGGCACGTAGGATTAATATTTTAATATCAAATGAAAGATCATAAAAATATCTTTCAACATATGTTCAACATTTTTTCTACACCTGATATATTTTGAATAAACGAGCCAAAAACTTTTTTAAAAAATATTTTTCGAGTTACTTTCGAAAGTCAATATCTAGAAAAAATCAGTGATGACCTGTATTTTTTACACCACTGTAATGCCTGATTGATAAGCTTTAATTTGATATATAATAAAGTTATCATACACTGGGTTAATGCCGTCCATTTAACACTTTTCTTTTAAAAAGTAAAATTAAAATTAAAAAAATATGTTAAAAAACAAAAGTAATGTTTCATTTTAAATATGTATCTTTTTTTTACCAAATTATATGATATTTAAAATACATTAGCTGCGTTTTATTATCTCTGGGTCTGGGTCGAGGTTATCTTTTAACATGTATTACAAAAACAACATGGGATCTAGGTTTCTATCGAGGTTAATTTCAATAACCCAGATAGAGGTTTTCACTCTGGCCGGCAGAGGGCTATTTACCATTGTGAATGGATGTCAGCGATTTGTCAGCAGTATAAGGAATAGAGAGGAAAAGAGACAAGTGCTTACATGAAAAACAAATAAACATAAGAAAAAAAGAGACTGATATACAGCACTGCTTTTGCACTAACCCACATCGTTTTATTTTCACGAGGTGAACCATATGGGTTATGAGTGATAATAAAACGCGGCTATTAATGTTAATAAATTGAAAGAAAAAAAAATAGTCTTCGTTCAAAGTGTCAATCAAAATACCATCCAAAAACAGGGCTGGTGGTATGCTTACTGTTTCCTGGTGTCGTGCATAGCCCAAATACCATTAAATGCTCATTACATGAGCGCAACAACTGACAGTCCTCATTCCAACGAGACAGTTGCAACAGTAAATTTTTATTGCGCTCGAACTATTGGCTTCGTTTGTATCACTATTCACCAGGATGTAAGTAAGATACACTTATCTGCTTATATGCCTCGATTTGATTCGCCCTCGTAATAAAAAGTTATTGTTGCCAATAAGACTTTGATGTGCAGAAGAAGAAATTCGCCTCCGGTCTTCGCAGACTTCGATGGTATAGGTTCCGTTTACCTTTAAATGTTCCCCACAATAAGAGCGAGCCTGGTTAATTTGATAATTCCCTATTGATATCCTGCGTAGATCTTGAAAGGTGAGTATAGGGAAGTTACTCAGATTCGGGATATTTCCATCGATGCGGCTAAATGAGGGGCTGGTTCTGTTAAGATTGTTTTCTTTGACAAAATCACCTAAATAATTAGGAGTGTTTAATCGACTTAAAGCCAATTCTAATAGATTGCTTGCATCGGCAGCGTCTTCTATTAGTGGATGAAACTTATTAAGAAGTGCAGCTGCAATTTTGAAGTTATCCATCAAATGACTAGCAGCTAAATTAAAAAAATCTTGTCGAAAGAGCTTCAAATCCCTTTTAAACCCTCCATTCACGACTTCAACGACCCATCTTACCATAGTAACACATCTGGATCTATTAGCTTGCGCCGTTGTCAATTGGAAGTTGCCTTCATCCACAGATTCAGGCATGTAAGCCTTATATCCTTGAGATTCTAGACATGGAATTGCATCTTTGAACCCTCTGTCTAAAATAAACACATCATTTTGTCGAAAAAATTGCCTTAATGTCCCATATTCCTCCCTAAAAAGATTTTTCAATGTGTTGGCATCAGAATCGGTTGCGGCATAAGGCCCTGTATAACGTCCAGGATATACCCATCACAGCATGTGATCATAAAGGGCTTAACCAGATTCTGGTACTTATGCAATCTATGTATATGCTTTTTTCTGAAAACCATAGTTTGAACTTTTTTGAAGATATATATATGTATGTTCCATCGCAAATAACTATGGATGGACGAACGTTTTCACTAACGTTGGTGTTTCCAAACAATCCTTTGGGAATTAGTTTGTTCCCTCTTGGACAATTATATGCTGAAAACCCAAATAAAATAGCATAAAATAGTTCATCAAACTTGTCCTTGCAGTTGTTAAGTATCGTCCTTCAGTTGTTCGAGTAAAGTTTAAGAGACAGGAAAGCCTACGATCACTATCACCGGACATTAATTTTGCCAAATATGTATAAAAAGCTCAATGCTTTTTAGCCGTCTTTCAGTTGCAACAACACGCTTGTATACAGCCGATTGTATTTTTTGCTGCACTTCCACTTGCAGTGATGGTGGATCTTCTTGTTGTTGAACAACTTTGACGGGAACATGAGGCACCTCGTCTTGTCAAATTATATTTTGACACCGATTTCAGCCCGATTTGCACGTTGCCAACAAGGAAGGCAGACTCTGCAAATTGGAATGCTTACAAAATAATTTATTTAGCACCTGATAATCTTTATAAAACAACTAATATTTACCTGATTAACAGGTAACAACTCGTTCAGTATAGATGAGGACAGTTTTGAGGTACGTTAAGAGATCTGCGAGATCTCAACGAAGATCCACAGCAAATGCAAATTCTTTAATGTCCAAACTCGCGATTCGGATTAGGTTCATTTGTCGAAACGATACTTTTGATAATTCGATAGCAATTTAAACATATCAAATTTGACTCCGATATTTTTAATTTAAATTAGGTATAATAAAAAAGGAATACAAAAATGAAACATGGCAACTTGCTCTGGAGGTATTCAGTTACTTAAAATTGACCGCATAGAGATAGAATGGTTTTGAATATTACGAACTTGAGTTATGTTATTCAAACAAACTCTACAATTCACACAAAGCTAACATTACTTATTTTCACAATTTATTTATAAAACGATTCCACTTGTAAAATAATAACTTTTGTCTTATACTTAGATACATTTACTTTACCACTTCATCAGTAGAACTATTATCAAAACTTTTTAATCACTTTTCCAATAGAGTACAACTACCTAACGGCCGCGAACTTGTTAATTGATATTTTTTTAATCACTTTCTTAACATCTTTATGCCTAAAGCCTAGTACGCTGCTGATCTGAAACGAAATTTTTAGTTGGTCTCCAACAAGACAACGAAACGCTTACTAAAACGCAGCGAAAAAATATTCATTGACAGTTACACCAATTAAAAAAATCAAAACGAATCCAACTGAAAAAAAGAACACACACAGCCACGCTGGAAGCAAAGAAACAACAAAAATACACACGAAAAAACACAAATGTCATTTTTCCGCACACAATAAAAGGCCTGGGTAATTAATTGTGTGCGAAAAAAGAGTGTAGACTTCTCCAAAAAATATGCAACAATTTTCAATTTCGTTCATCGAATAGCGTACTGCAGAACGAAAAGTAAAACTAAATTTTTCGTTTATGATTTCGTTCTGTCATTTTTGTATGGGATTTTTCGTTTCGCATCAGCCGCGTACTAGGCTTTAAGCTTGATGCATAGAAACATGTTTTTTTTTATAAAATGGTCATTTGGAAAAAAGTGTGTTAAATGGACGGCATCTACCCAGTGTATGATAACTTCTTTATATATCAAATTAAAGCTTATCAATCAGGCATTACAGTGGTGTAAAAAAAATACAGGTCATCACTGATTTTTTCGAGATATTGACTTTCGAAAGTAACTCAAAAAATATTTTTTAAAAAAGTTTTTGGCTCGTTAATTCAAAATATATCAGGGGCCTATTTCTGCGCTACTACATCAGCTACAATGTAGTAGTATAACAGTTGTATTACATCATTTCTGTTTCAAACATACATTGGTTTTTCAGGTGTAGTACATCAATGTAGCTTTGGAGAATCGATTGGAAGTATTGGAAAAATGTATGATTCTGTTTCACAGCTTTTGCTCCTACATTGTTGTAGTACAACTTGCTGTAAATTCTTGTTACATTCTCACAGTAAAAATATTTGCTGTGATTGCTGTAGCAGGATGGGAAATGGCTGGATATAAAAGAAAATATACGAATGTAAGTATTTTGGTTACAATTGATTGGATGTGCCATGAATGCAAGCGTTCAACCAACAATTGAGTACACATTTTTGGAGACGAAATAAGGGTCTTCCATATCAAAATTGATGCGTTATAAACATAATTTTCGGTCTTCTTTCAATAAGGGTATTCATATGTTTAATATTCCATAAAAATTGTAACAGAACTACGAAGTTTAAAACTTTACAATACTAACTACGACTTGCATGAGTTCCCTTGATTATATGTTGAATTCAAAATTATTGGCGAAAATATTTATGTCAAAATCCATTTATTCTTAATTTATTTTAAATTATTTATTTGTGTCTCTTCAAAAATTGAAACTAACTCACTTCCAAAAAAAAAAAAATATAAATTTTACAAAAACAACATCCACTTGATCAACGAGTTACATCCTACAACGACCTGCACATCTACTACATCAACGAGCTACATCATACAACACTTCCAGTTGTAGTAATGAAACAGAAAAATATAATTGATGTAGTTGTAGAAGAGTGCTGTAAGATGTAGTTGATGTAGCTGGTGTAGTAGCGGAGAAATAGGCCCCAGGTGTAGAAAAAAATGTTGAACATAACTTGAAAGATATTTTTATGATTTTTCATTTTATATTAAAATATTAATACTACGTGCCATACCTTAGGATTTATAAGTAATTGTTTGCAAAAAAGCCAAATTTTTTTTAATTTGCAAAGGTCAACTTCAAGCTCAATTATCTAAAAATCTTCTGAGCCAAATTCGAAAATATTTGGCAGATAGATTGGGCTAAACGTTAGTTTTCATTTGGTACTAGTCTCATTAGTGTACGCCCTGGGCCAAAAATGGACCATCTCCTTTAATACTAAAATGGAAAAGTATGGTCAGAAAATGCCTTTCTCAAAAATGTTGGGGGTGATCAAACCCCTGTGATCCCCCCTGGCTAACTGCCTTGGGTTATCGTATAACCTTTCCCGAGGCAATCGATATTGATGACACGTCCCCCACCCCAAAAGACTGTCGCCATAACCTTGTTTGCTGATAAACCCAATTTGGCTTTCTTAGCCCGATAAATCTAGGAATTCAATCAAAGTTAAATGAAGTACAAAATGTTTTGATGCAGTTTTGTTCCAATGATAGATAAGAATATTAAACCACAGTTTTACACCAAAATTTGTAATGGCGTCTAGGGTAAAATGGGGTGAAACTGAAAAAGGGCCAATTCTAAACGGGAGTTTCTAGAATTTTGTTTTGTTTTTTTGTCGATAGATGTTAAAAATATAAGAAAGTTATGTATATATTTCAAAATTCTAGAAAATTTTTTGAAGGAGTTATGATTGTTTAAAAGTTGAAAACAAGAAAATAGTTATTTATAAAATAATTCACCAAAAATCAGAAGTTCAACCGATTTTGATTAAATTTCTATTTTTTGAAAGATAATAAGAAAAAAAATTAACCATATTAAAGGATATTTTGATGCTCCTTTTTTACAATTTTTCTTGATTTTTTTTAAAAACATGCTTTTTTAGTGTCAATTTTTGACACATTTTTGCCTATATCTTTCTAAGGGGGCGGTCTAAAAACTTCAAATTTTCACAGCACATACATAATGTTGATTTAAATTTTTGAGCAAAATTTTGATTTTTCAAAATACCGTTAAACAGAGATATTTACATTTTACAGTTAGTTTAAAAAACACATCATATGTCTGGAGTTTATGAATATATAACTTTTGTTTTTTTTTAGTTAAAAAGTTTAATATCTTTTTGTTATTCAAATATATAATACATAACTGTACATGCTATACAAGCTTCTCAAATCGAGTCGAAAATCGAAAAAAATATCACCTATTTTACTGTCTTTTAAGGGTAATAACCAAAAATAATAATAATAAAAGATTATAACGGTTGATTTTTCGTGAAAATTTTGTCTTTCCAAAACTTAGGTATTTGCATTTAACAGTTAGTTTGAAGACAACTCATAACTCTGGAATGCAGTAGCGTATACAATGATTTTTTTAAAGAATCAACTTCGATGCGGGGGAGGCTTTAGTCCATATAGCCCCCACCCCTCCCTTTGAGTTTTTTAAATCACCTGTGGGGAAGGGATTGGGTCCATATAGCCCCGGCGCCTTTTGTCCATATAGCCCGGGGGGGGGGTTTAGTCCATATACCCCCCCCTGTATACGCTACTGCATTCCAGAGTTATGAGTTGTCTTCAAACTAACTGTTAAATGCAAATACCTAAGTTTTGGAAAGACAAAATTTTCACGAAAAATCAACCGTTATAATCTTTTATTATTATTATTTTTGGTTATTACCCTTAAAAGACAGTAAAATAGGTGATATTTTTTTCGATTTTTGACTCGATTTGTGAAGCTTGTATAGCATGTACAGTTATGTATTATATATTTGAATAACAAAAAGATATTAAACTTTTTAACTAAAAAAAAAACAAAAGTTATATATTCATAAACTCCAGACATATGATGTGTTTTTTAAACTAACTGTAAAATGTAAATATCTCTGTTTAACGGTATTTTGAAAAATCAAAATTTTGCTCAAAAATTTAAATCAACATTATGTATGTGCTGTGAAAATTTGAAGTTTTTAGACCGCCCCCTTAGAAAGATATAGGCAAAAATGTGTCAAAAATTGACACTAAAAAAGCATGTTTTTAAAAAAAATCAAGAAAAATTGTAAAAAAGGAGCATCAAAATATCCTTTAATATGGTTAATTTTTTTTCTTATTATCTTTCAAAAAATAGAAATTTAATCAAAATCGGTTGAACTTCTGATTTTTGGTGAATTATTTTATAAATAACTATTTTCTTGTTTTCAACTTTTAAACAATCATAACTCCTTCAAAAATTTTTCTAGAATTTTAAAATATATACATGACTTTCTTATATTTTTAACATCTATCGACAAAAAAACAAAGCAAAATTCTAGAAACTTCCGTTTAGAATTGGCCCTTTTTCAGTTTTACCCCATTTTACCCTAGACGCCATTACAAATTTTGGTGTAAAACTGTGGTTTTATATTCTTATCTATCATTGGAACAAAACTGCATCAAAACATTTTGTACTTCATTTAACTTTGATATATAGTCAAATTTTGTCTAGGATGATCGGGCTATTCTTGGCTTGGATTCACCCGGTGTCCACTTCTTAGACTGTTGTCTCAGTTATGTGGTGATGAATTCATGTTTTATACACAGTTACAAATAGGCACCAAAACTCGCATATATTACGGTTGCAGATGGAACATGGAACAACTCTTCCTGCGTACCTATGTTTCTGAAAACAGGAAAGACAGATTGCAGTGAAGAACGTGCATTTTCCATTCTCAAAAACAGACAAATTATGTACGCTAGGTACTTTTACGAAAAAAGGGTTAAATTATGGATAATTCATGAATAAATTAATTTTTTCGGGCTTATTTGGGAAAAGTACCTTCTGTTTTTTCTTAATTTCTCAAAAACTAAGAAAGATTTTTACATTTAGATTTCGGTAATGGACTACAAAATAATGAGGGCAATGAATATTGAACACAAAAATAGCACTTAATTACGTAAAATTTTGAAAAATATCGACTTAAGAAAAAAAAATCACAATTTTTTCAAACAAATTTGACTTTGAAATTTAATTTCTCAACAACTATTTGCTTAAACAACTTGATTTAAAAACCAAATGCAAGAATGGAGTACTTATTAGGTTTCAAAAAAATTATAGCACATTATTAGATGTGTTTTCGTTGATTTAAAATTTTTTTTTTTTGGCATTTTAAGCCAATTTTTCAGAAACTGCCCCCCCCCCCCCCCTGCCTCAGGTAGCGGAGATACAACTTTCCCCCCATACAATTTTTTTCTTAGAATATACCCAGGATCCACACCCTAAGATACTTCCACTCAGGTGCGAGACACCCTGTATAAGTCGAGAACATTTGAACAGTTAAGCACGTCCCTTGTTTTGGATGGCGGCATCAATTAATTTTGATAACTTAATTTGTGTTTTATTTGTTTAAAAATGCGCATTATGAAATCTGAATTTCATTCTTAAAATTGAGAAAAAAAAACCTAATTTTTTCGTTAAAAAAATTGCATTTAAAAATCTACAATTTTGTGGAGTAAAAGTGTCATAATTTTTTGATTTTCGTTTGTTAACTTCAGTCAAGTTTAGCGGAAATTTTAATATTCAGAAAACTGTTAGAGCTGCAAAATCGGGGTATGCGTAACTTGTTAGCATTTAACTTGCTACAAATTCAGATATTAAAATTATTTGATTCTGCAAAAAGGTGTACGCCAAAATAAGGACGTAAATTAAGCTATCTCTTTAATTCCGACTTAACACAATTGGTCAAAACGGTGCTATTGATGAAAGTGTCAACAAATGTGTGTGTCGGCAAAAGTGTCAATATTAAAATTGTGTTTGTGCATTATGAAGTGTTTTTCGTTTTTTTTTTTGTTAGTTAATGGGAAGCCAAAACTTTTTGGTTCGGGCGCCAGCATTTGACTTGAGGCTAATAACAGTAGCGGATCCAGGATTTGGCTGTGGGGGGGGCTTGGAGTTTCCTTAGACACATCTTTTTAAAAAACTCTTAATCATATACGAATGCCCTACCAACCCAAATTTTCTTTTCTCGTAAAGTAGGCTAGTCGGCAGCTGAATCAAAAAAATGTATATAATGAAAATTTGGAAAATTCTGCAAAATTTTATGATTGAAAATGGAGCATCTAGAATTAGTGAGCCTCAGCTGCTATTTTGAAAAGACGCTTTAGCCAGTTTCTCCACAAAGACACATCGTATAAGAAAGTTGTTAGGATATGTTTATAGGAACTTTAAATAAGTAGGTACCTTTCTTTAATTTGAATATTTTTTGTAGGATTTATAAATACTCATCCTACAGTAGTACTTTGTCTAACTTTAGACAGCCGTCTACCTCCGAAAAGTTATTGATAAACTTTGTAGGTTACTGTTGTCCTAAAATTTTTTAACTTGGACAACGGAATTGGTTGTCCAAGATTTGATTAACTAGACTGTCTGTTTTGACACTAACGTAAGATCAGTACGAAAAATACATGGAAAACATTGAAACAAAAGAGCGTACGCCAAAGGGGAAGCTAGATGCGCTTGTACCCTTCTAATCAGAATATATTTCATATATTATTCAATCTTTTTTCTTTTGAAAACATTTTAAAGCAAGATTTCTGTAATAAAACTATTTTTTTAAATAAGTTTGCCCCCATCTAATCGAAATCCGGCGTACGCCCTTGTAGCTCACCTATCTAATTCTTAAAATTTAATTCTTAAAGAAGAGAATACTATGGTTAAAAGAAAGCTAATTAAGCTCCCTATAAAAGCTAGCTAGCTGTTCCAAGAAATTAGCTTAATCATGTTTTTCAATTTAAAAAAAATGAATTTGGATGTTCTGTACCTATTCAATATTAAATTACTTTAGTTCAAGTGGATTTGTATTTCGAACATAAAAATTCGTGTTCAACATTCCGATCATTAACTATTTTAAGTTAATTCTTTTCATATTTTTTGTCAATTACAGTTTGACGAAGATTTGAAAAAAATTTGAGTTAAAATTTTAAAAATTTTGTCTGCTCTTCAGTTTCTATTTATATATAGTTATACAAGTATTTGGTTCATATTTAAACAAAAATGTATATTACACTTTTCAAAGAAAAAAAACATTAACCGTTACAACTGATTTTTACATTTCGAAAACGAGTTCGAAGTGAATTGAAATTCTTTTTCATTTCATTTAATGAATATTGCTCGTGGGAAGAGCTCTCTAATCTTTCGTTAGAGCACAAAGGAAATCACAAGAAAAACTTAGATCAAAAGTCGCTGCATCTTAAAGTAGTATTTGAAATCGTCAAAATATCCTTTGGCACACGAAAACAATTTGATATAAAAACATAAGTTTCAATAAAAATTATTTTTGGGTGTAATATATTATTAAAAAATCATTTGATAAGTTTCAATTTCTAAAACAATATTTTGATGTTAGCTTGCAAACTATACACATAAAAGTTGTTCAGCCCGATTACCTATCCGTCGAATGAGCTGCGGAGCAAATTAGACTAAATTTTGACATTTTGACTATGAGCCAAATGTCAAAATTGAGCCTGACTCATTCGTCGGATTCTGTTATCAGGGTGATTTTTTACACCAGAAACTGAGTTTTTAAACTAAAGTCCCAAAAGTTATATGGGCTCAGCTAAGTCCAAAGAGGAGTTAAAGAAAAAGGTAACATTGATTTATTTTGTCAAACTTAATTTGATCTTTAAGAAATATCGATACCCAAGGAAATCTAGGTAACAATAATAGCATGAAAGTCAACCTCATTAGTTTCAATAAAAGGACTTGGAAAAAAGCACAGCATTTAGGTATGCATACTTACTAGCCCCAAACTTGTTATTTCCTTATTCCGATTAACTAGGGGATTGGAAAAAATAAAGCTTACATACAAATTGTTAAGCGATTATATAAAACTTCGGACTTCGGAAAACAACAGCTTTCGTGCAAATTTTTTAGCTCTTGCCTCTTATTTTCGTTGGATTTCCTTAATGCCTGGAAAAAAACACAGCTATTATGTAAATTTGTTAGCCCTTTCAGTGTTATAGTTTTCATCTGATTCCCTTGTAGGCTTAGGAAAACGTTCCGTAAAGGTTTAGCCCCAAGCCTCAATTTTTCGTCTAATACCTTTAGGGCTTGAAATAAATAGAGCCTAGGTAGGTATATTTTTTTTTATATAATCGCCTTTTTTCATCCAATTTTCTTGAGGCTTCGAAGAAAAACACAGCTTGCATATAATAGGTTCAGCCCAACAATTCGTTTAATCTCCTTAGGGCTTGGAAAAACACAGCTCACATGTAAATTTTGTAGCCACAATCTTAGTTTTGTTCGTCTAACTCTCTTCTGAATCAGCAGTGGGGGGGGCTTCAGCCCCTATAGCCCCCCCTCTGGATCCGCCACTGGCTAATAACAACATTAAATAATAAAAGAGAATTAATGCTTAGTTGTCAATATATTCTCGAAAAATTACTTTACATCCAGCTAAAGAAAAATAGATCTTATAGTCTGGGAGCCCACCGTAAGATTACCTATCTCATCGCGGCCACGCAAAAATTGGATGCCAACCGATAGCTTTAGTACAAACATTTACATTGTCCTCTACACGATACCAGTGGTCGGGCAGACTTTTTTCGGCTGTTGCCACGAGTCCGACCTTTTCTAAAATAAGGGATTTGGGCATCCTTGGATGAAAATGAAAAAAAGTGGTTAAGGCTACTCTCCTAATCATTTGATATGATTTTACTCAGTTTTCCCTGGTGTAAAATGCAGTGTTAAAAAAGGACCATTTAAAAAAAAATGGTCGGACTCGTAGCAACAGCCAAAAAAAGTCTGTCCGACCAATGCTATCGTGTAGAGGATAGTCTTAGCTTTCATTTGATACCCCATTTATATAAGTTGTTTGTATTGTTGGTACTTTTAGCGGAAAATGCAAGCTGAAAAGTGCATTTTCCAACCATTGCGACCAGATAAAGCTTGTCCGACCAGCAGTTTTGTAAATTTGTGTACTAAAGCTATCGGTTGGCATCCAATTTTTAAAATCAGCAATATAAGCATCAATGGCAATTTCTATTTATTGCCTCGATGTTAGATTGCTGAATCTTGCATCGGAAGGAGACAGGATCGGTTTGACCAAATTCAAAATTACCGAACATTTGAATACTGGTGGGCCATCTGCACTACAAATAAATATTTCCCACATCCATTCAAGCTCTACATCGACCTCGATATTTTACATTCACCTAGACGCATTTACACGACAAATAGACCGGTGAATGGTATGACGAAAACAAAATAAGACATTAAGCTAATACTTGCCTTAAGCTATAGAACAAGTAACAAAACCCGTAGTTTGTCCAAGAAAAATAACAAATTTGGCCATCAGACAATCCACGGTCGAAAAAAATAAAACAAAAAATTTCCAACTAAAAGTTTATTCGGATTTGCAGTCACCTACAAACTCAGAAAACTAATTTAAGTTATCATCAACAACTTTGTAAATAAAAAATTAAATTGAGAAAACTCTCCGTTCCTGAGGACCTGAAACAAAACCAATGACATCCATTACGCGAAAGCTATGCTAGTACGATTATACATACATCATCTTCTTTTTCTTCATCTCCTTCTCCATGAATATATTTACAAATATAAGCGACATAAAATTGCATTGCCTCAAACCTACAGCATATAACTGAATACAAACTAAAGCATTAGCGCACAAAAGTGCGAGGTTTGGCTAATTAAAAAACTTTCGCGCCACTTATCGTCGTCATCCAAACACTTTTACAAACAACACTCGAAAACAAAAATGCGAGTCACCCTTCCGGAGCAACTGTAACGGGGGGGAAAGGAGGGAGGGAAGGGGTTCTCATGTTTGCGCAGCAAAGGCCATCATAGTCCCGCAATAGCTAGAGTTGTCGTAGTTACTCGAACACATAGCATCGCTATATTCTGGTGGCAAAAGCAAAGTAGATAATCAAAACCAGAAAAACCAACCCTAACCTAACCGCAAAACCGCTATACGCGATCCTTATTAAAATTAATTTGCGAGGACGATGACAATTTTAGCCTTCTTCACCCCGACTGCTTGCGGTGCCAACCCTTTAATTCACTTCCATCCGGCAATGGGTCTTTATACAGCAGCTACAGCTACATCCAGCTAGTAGCTCTAACCCTCTAACGCCACTCGACGCTTTAGTAGAGTGGAAGAAATGGCCTCTTCTCATTCCCATTCCCTACCTACACTCCATCATGAATTTCAGGACTTCCGGTGAAGTACCAGTTTTTATCTTGGAAACTCTACGTTCCCAGTTATGTAGTGGATGAGGTGAAGGGAATTCTTTTCTTGCTCGGTCGTTTTGCTTCGAATTTTCTCTTAGCACCCTCATCGTCTCATCCCCGGATGCAACATGAGTGTAACTGATTTTTTATTTCATTGCGGTATACCCTTTGTTTATTTGTACAATACGAACTATGTCCACCTCTTTCCATGGGGTTTTGGGGGTCAGAAGACAAGACAGGACGACAGGGCATTATTATTACATTATGATAACACTGGCTGTAGTGTAAAAGTAATTAAGTGTGTGTTTTGAGTTTGTGCACTGCTATTTCAGCGCCGCCATTGCTATTAAACAAACACAGCAATTAAAACCCCTCAGGGGGGTTTGTGTGAGTCTCGGAGTCCACAACGTATGTATTACGATTAATTGGTATAAAGGTGCTTACCGCACGCAAACTGTATCCCCACGGGGGCTGTGCAGTCCAACTAACACAACAAAAAAAACGATTGTTAATTACATCAAGCAAAACGAAATAATTACCAAGCACATAATTAGGGGTGGATTACTGAGCGATGGCACGAATCAAAAGGTAACAAATTCGAGCTTCTGCCAAAGTCAACAAGATGGTCGAACTTCCTTCGTAGAGTTTGGAATAGGAACTGAAGCAGAAACTGTTTTATCTACGGTTGCTTGTTGTGCAGACATGTTGACTTCATTTTTTTTTTTTTTTTTTGATGTTAAGGGTTGAGGTTGAGGCTGAGGCTCGAGGAATATAATAAGTCAGCTGATTTTTAGTACTGAGACAATTTCCCCTTTCGAATGAGACTTTCTTCAAATGAGGAAGGAGATGACGGAAGAGAGAGAGAGAGTAATACAATGTTGTGTCTCTTAGTATTTAAGTCTAACAGAAATTATAAGAGAATATACAAAATTGCAACTGCGTCATTCACATGTGGGAAAATGTATACAATTTTTGTTTGTCGTAAATTTTTAAACTTACAGCTATACTTAAACAGGACTTAAAGATAAATAAATTAATGTGGTTTCTCAGGACCTAATATGAAGTTCATAACAGATGAAATAAGTGAAGATTTTTGGCAATTGAAGATTTAAGTAAATCGTTTTAGCGTTATTGAATGAAATGACACGGGGCAAAAAATTATTTTTTTTTTTTTTTTTTTTTTTTTTTTTTGAAGGTGCTCATTTCTATGGAAATTTTTGTTGGAGTAAATCGAATGTAATGGTCAGATATTTGTTTAGCTTCAATTTATTTTTGTTTGTCATAAACTTTTTTTGTATGGTTTATCTCATTTTGAATGAAAAAAAAAAATTAGCTTTGACTACCAATATCTCAGCAAATAATGACGTCATAAAAAAATCAAGGACAGTTTTAGAAATTTGAGGATGTGTTTTACACGATTTTTCTAAGGTTTTGTAAAAATTATTTTTTTTCCGTCAGCGTTGCATTAGTTTACAAAAAAAGTAGGTATGTACTAAAAAACGACTTTTTGTGGTTTTTCGGTAAATCTTTTGTTTCTTTAAATCTGTATATACGTTGGTATTTACAGATTTGTATAGACTTTTAAAGCATCAGTATTCCTGTAAATATTCCAATTGGTTAATCGAACCCTTTTTCTTCACCAAATTTTCATAGTGCAATTCAGGTTGCATTTAAGAGACCTTAGGTCTTACAAGCATATAGTTAAAATTATTATTATTATTATTATTATTATCTTACAAGCCAGTTAAAGGAACAAATTGTGTTGTTCCTAAACTAAAAACCATAATTCCCGTAGACTTTCTCACAGTTTTGCATTAGTGAGATACTTTTTTTACTTGAAATGAAATTAAAGTACATTTTTCCCAAAAATTAAAAGAAACATTAAGTTTTTGTGTTTAAAAAATATTTGAAACTAAATTTTTTTTTAATACACTTTTTACTTCAAGTAAAAATGCAAACAAATCTCGAAACAAAAAACATAAGGCTGTAGAATGCTTTTGATTTTAACTCAATATAACCATTCGTTACAAAGTTTCAGTACAAAGAACACTAACAAAAAATATAGATAATTGAAAGGTCTATAACTTTTATTTCGACATTTTTATTTTAACAAAAAAAAAGATAAATGATGAATGTACAAAAATCAACCCCTCCTTTTTTAAAGAAAATGCAGTATAACTTTTTAAAAATTTCACTTATCGAAAAAAGTTACTTAACATATTTGGTAGAAAATTAAATTTTCTAAAAGTTTGTTCCATAGATTTTTTTTCTGGCGACAAAAATGCGTGAGTCACGCCTGAAAAAAAAATGTTAAAAACAAAAAGGCGGCCAATTGACTCTAGGTGCAATTGTGAAAAATGTGGTTTTCGGCTCGTGTACTAATATACCCTTTCGAATATCGAAGACGAACTGCATGTTTGAATTATTTCCCAGAACTCCATGTAATGAAATCTAACTACCCCGAACTAGATCAATATTTTATGCATTTGAGTTATAAAACTGCTTAACGTTTTAATATACCACAAACATCTCGAAATATTTACCTATAAAACGGTACACCCACAAAAAACAGACCTCAAGATAACCGGGCTTTAAAGATGGTTATTATACAAAATTGACACTAAACTACTGCAAACATAACTTATAAATTCAGGAATAAGTTTTAAGAAGTCAGTCGACACAAGTCATGTAAGGGGGAGTTGAAAAAATGTGATACAAATTAAATAATGTTTGCTTTAAAACTTAACTAAATTTACAGCTATGTGAGTGGTTCACAACTCAGGAAAATGAAAAACCACTTTTGACACTAAAGCCTAGTACGCAGCTGAAGTGAAACGAAAATTTTCTGGGGTCTCCAACTCGAGAACGAAATCAGCTGCGTACTATGCTTAAAGTTTCAATAAAAATCAATTTCGAAATATTCCAGTCAACAAAGGAAAAATAAATGTAATAAATTACTGTCACTGGAATGAATATGACTATAGTAACTTACTTTTTCCGTTGTTTCTGTGTAAATTGACCAAACAACATTAACAGCCTTATTTATTAGATTTTGTAGACTGTTTTTAAAAGTCCTGAATAGTTAGAAATATTCTTTATTCTTTATTTCACTGTCGAACTGCGTACTACATAACAAAAATTACTACGAAATTTTTCGTTTACAATTTCGTTGGGGCAATTTTTGTATGAGAATTTTCGTTTCACTTCAGCTGCGTACTATGCTTAAAACAGAAGAAATGGCAACTTGAGTGGACTAAATAACGAAAAAAACTGGATTTTAAGTCAATGGCGGTCCGTTATTTGGAGTGGAGAGTCCAGGCTAAAAGTTTGTGTTGACGACGAAAGCAGGTGTATGACAAGGAATGCAAAAAAGCCTTTCAAAAAGACTGTATCAAACAAACTTTGAAGTTCCCAGCAGCCCCAATGGTATGAGGATGCATGTCTCGAAGTGGGATGGGCGACTTTTATTTTGTCAATGCTGCCAAGTACCAATACCTTTTGGAAGAGCAGCTGCTTCCATCAAAGTCACTCCTTTATTCAGGTGAGGGAGACTATCTTTTCCAACAGGATGATGCTTCTCGCCATTCAAGTGTATTGATGATAACAAGGTTATCTGCTCAAGCATTTCCTTTAATGGAATTTCCTTTCAGCATCTCTCACTTTTCTACAGACGAAACGGTTTGGTATAAAATGAAGCAACAATTCTGGATCGGGCTTATCGAGACCTAAGAGGCACAATAACAAATACTTGGGAATCTTTTCGGCCAGAAGAGTTTTTGACACTCTAAGTTGACGCTATGCCACGATGTTTGAAAGTGAGACCAAAGCTATTGACATAACACAGTGGTGAAATCCAAATAAAGACCTATAAATAGACCAACTCTTTTACGCCTAAAAAACGTTTGTTTGGGTTTGTGAGATCACTGCATAGAATTTTTTCTTTCCCTTCTTCCTCTTTTATATTTCAAACTAGCTGGCCCGCCCCGGCTTTGCTCGGTTAGGCAAAATTTTCGAATGACATCCTCTACATATAACCTTTCAAATCAGATTCCATATTTTACAAACCCCATTTCACACTATAAGTATTTAAATTTTGAAATGTCTTCAGTCCTTAAGCCTTTAAGAATAGCCTTCCCAACTCAAAAATTATTTTAAATCATATACCCATTTTTAATTTCTACCCCTAAATATTGGCGTCAAGTTCAATTTATTCGTAGAAAAAAAAGAAATATTGGAAAGTTGAAACAGGATTTAAAAGCAAAAAATCAGTTCTTTCAGACATTTTGTTTAAATGAATTACCTCACGTAACATAACAAAACGTTGAAAACAGTGAAAAAGCGTTTCTCGAGTGAATATATACAGGGTGTCCTGTAAATAATGGATGCTATAGCAGGCCTTATGACCTTTCCAGAAAAAAATATAAAAAAAATATTTTTCAGTGGTTACTATGTTATGATGTTTTTTTTTCCAAAAGTTGTTAACAAGTACTACTTTCCTCAAATACGTGAACGCTACGACCATGGATGAACAATTTTTACTATTTTTCTATTTTTTTAATATTCTAGAATAACTGTTGTAATAGATGGGTGGTAAAATTTAACAGTAGTTATTGCATTTTTTTTATTATAATTTTTTAAAATATTTGTTTCAGTACAAAAATTTATTTTCACAAAAGTTTGATAACCTCTAATAAATTAAAATTGTATGAGAACATGAATGGCCGATTGCTTAAAAAAGTTGTCTATTTAATGCACTTTCCAAAATGGTATAACACATGCTTGTGTATTAACGAAATAACCAAGAAAATTTGTCAATCAGCTAATAAAACAGCTTTTAAAATTTTCGCAAAATCGTCACGTGAATTCCTATTTGTCCTACAGACCCAGCTCTTAACTTTTCAGGAGAGCGTTTTTTAACTTCAAAGTAGTACTTTGCTTATTTTTTTGAATGCAATCACATGTTTTTATTTTACTTTTTGAAAGTTTGGATATTTGTCCATCCACCCAAATCACAATTTTCATTTAAAGTTGTTTGAGCATTGATTAAATTGAGTTTGAAAAAAAAATAGCAAAAAGGATATAGGACACCTTTCTATACGTTTGCAAAACTTGAAAAAGTGAATTCAAGATTCTTGTCCTATCTCCCAATTCTATTAGAACTCGAATTGGTTATAGGACATAATAAAACACAAAATAAAAAAAAAAACCGGAAGGAAGCTCAATGCACTGTAAATCAAAGGGCACGGTAGTGCCCAGCCAAGTTCGCGGCACTACACCCTTTTTACAGGAACAAACTCAGGCGTTTTTCAACCCCCCTCTAACTTCAGTACCAATAAAGTCAGAAACTTCAAATTCGGAGTATTTGCTGAACTGATCAAACACAGGTGGCTCACCAAATTTCAACTCTTTAGCATTAGTAGTTCCCAAGATATAGGACTTCAAAAATCGCAAAAACCGTAACTGACTGACTCACTGACTCACTGACTGACTGACTCACTGACTCACTGACTGACTGACTCACTGACAGATCATCAAAATTATGGAGCACTTCCCGACATCGTAGAAACTTGAAATTTCGCAAAACGGTAGGCCTTGTGGTACATACAAAGGCAAAAATCGAAAATCTGCAATTTTCTATTCAGGGGGCGTGGCATCCACCCACATTTTTAAAAACTCTTATAAATTATATGGAGCACTTTCGATTGTTGTAGAACAATGAAAATTGGTAAGTTGGTAGGGTTTGAGGTACTAAGAAAGAAAAAAAAATGAAAAATTGGAATTTTCCATACAGGGGGCGTGGCATCCACCCACATTCTTAAAAATTCTTATAAATTATATGGAGCATTTCCGATTGTTGTAGAACGATGAAAATTGGTAGGTCGGTAGGGCTTATGGTACTTGGAAAGAAAAAAATTAAAAAATTGGAATTTTGCATTCAGGGGGCGTGGTATCCACCCACATTCTTAAAAATTCCTATAAATCATATGGAGTACTTCCGATTGTTGTAGAACGATGAAAATTGGTAGGTCGGTACGCTTTGAAGTACTTAGAATAAAGAAATCGAAAAATTGGAATTTTGCATTCAGGGGGCGTGGCATCGACCCACATTCTCAAAAGTTCTTATAAATTATATGAAGCACTTCTGATTGTTGTAGAACGATGAAAATTGGTAGGTTGGTATGCCTTGAAGTATTTAGAAGAAAACACAATCGAAAAATTGGAAGTTTCAGTTCAGGGGGCGTGGCATCGACCCACGTTCTTAAAAATTCTTATAAACTATATGAAGCACTTCCGATTGTTGTAAAACGATGAAAATTGGTAGGTCGGTAGGGCTAAAGTACTAAGAAAGAAAAAATTGAAAAATTGAAATTTTGCATTCAGGGGGCGTGGCATCCACCCACATTCTTAAAAATTCTTATAAATTATATGGAGCACTATCGATTGTTGTAGAACGATGAAAATTGGTAGGTCGGTAGGACTTGAAGTATTTAGAAAGGAAAAAAATCGAAAATTTGGAATTGTCCATTCAGGGGGGGGGGGTGCCATCCACCCACTTTATCAGAATTGCTGTTACTTTCACCTGGCAAAATAAATCTTTGCAAAAAGGAGTGAAATCACAACAAAAACATAAATGTTAAAAAAAAAGAGCCAAGTTCTTATGTGTACAAGAAACCTGTGCGTAAAAAGTCAGCCAAAAAAAGTAATGAGATCTAAAATATATGCCAAGTTTTAAGTTCATGAAGTTTAATATCAAATATCTTAAGAAGAGTAATATCGAAACAATTCCAAATCATGACAGAAATTTGGTAGTTAATGATTACTGATTAAAATTTGGTGAATTTACTTGGCAAGTTTTCTCTTAAATACTTAAATACTAAATGTATGAAAACTTGACCAGTGAACCCACCAAATTTTAATCAGTAATCATTAACTACCAAATTTCTGTCATGATTTGGAATTGTTTCGATATTACTCTTCTTAAGATATTTGATATTAAACTTCATGAACTTAAAACTTGGCATATATTTTAGATCTCATTACTTTTTTTGGCTGACTTTTTACGCACAGGTTTCTTGTACACATAAGAACTTGGCTCTTTTTTTAACATTTATGTTTTTGTTGTGATTCACCTTTCAAGATCAGCTTGTAAATAGGTGGTGGAGAGAACGACAAAATTTTGTTGTGAAAATTTGTTTGCTGCCATTTAAAACTAAAAACTTAAATGCCATTAAATTTTAAACCAAAATATTTTTATTACGTAGCTTAGTTATAGGTTGAAATGGCGCGATTGCACGGTTTTAATACCATAACTCTTGTTACCTATGCACAAAATTGGGTTATAGTTGTTGTGGCATATAAGAGAGTTCTACTGTACTCTCTCATTAGTTCGTTTTTCATTACAAGTAAACTCTCTATAACTTTATGATCAATATACTTTATTATAATAAATATCACTTGTAATCCTGACACTGGTGTAAGAAGTTGTTTTATTGAACAAGCTACCTATCGTTTAAGAGCACGGATGCCACATGGCGCAGTCGGTTTGGGAATAAAGCTAATAAAATTGTTAATCGAGAAATTCTGAAGGCATCTTTTACTAAAGTTTTATAAAAATAAAGCTATTTTGATAAAATAATATTTTCTCTTCAGTTATCAGAGATTATTTGTGAAATACGTAATTTTAATTACTAAATAATTTAAGAATTTATGATTAAATCATCATCCAGTGATTTATCTGACAGTGGCTCGTCTCTTGAAGTTTCTGACATTGAGGATTTATCTCCGATAGAGGTCAAAAGCGAAATCGTCAAAGACAAGATAGATAGATAGATATCTTTATTTCGTAATAATGTTTTTAAAAAAAAGTCTGTGACCGCACATTTTACAATTCAGAGATTTGATACATTATCTTTCTACTGAAACATTTTCTTGAATATAATAGAATTAGTGAATATAAATAATGGAAAAATATATAATCGAAGGAAAATACGAAAAAAAACCTTCATTTAAACAAAAAAAAAAGTATATAAAATAAAATAAAATAAAAAAGTATTTAATTTAAGTTGAATAAATAAGGGCAGTATTATAATTCAAATTATAAATTAAAAAAAAAAAATGCGAATATACATGAATGAACAATGTAATATATAAATAAATAAGATACAGAAAACAAAAAACATAAAAAGAAATAACAAAAAATAATAAATAAATCAATTAAACAATGAAAAAATAAATAAATAAATAACAAAAAAAAAATATAAAATAAGTTAACAAAAAACAAATAAATAGGTAATCAAATAAATTAATAAATAAATACATAAATAAACAAATTATTATAAATCAAAATTATTATATAAATAAATAAATAAATAAGTGAATAAATAAATGGTTTAATAAATAAGTTAATAAATAACTAAATAAATAATAAATAATTACATAAATAAATAAATAAATAAATAAAAATAAATAAATAAATAAATTAAAAATTAATAAATAAATAAATTAATAAATAAATAAATAAATAAATTAATAAATAAATAAATAAATAAATAAATAAATAAATAAATAAATAAATAATACATACTTCATTGATGAAAGCAAACGCAATAAAAATATTACACACAAATATCACAGATTAAGCATTAAGCTGGTTTATGAGGGAGTTCTCAGAATTATCACAGCTATTATTAAAATTAATTGTAAGTTTTCGAATCCTTTCAAAAATCAATTCAACATTCGCCCTTCTGTGGAGATCTAAGGTTGAATTATGCCAGGGCAGATTTAACATCATTTTTAAAACTTTGTTTTGTGAAATCTGCAACTTCTTTATATGACAAGTTGCTGCATTACCCCATATTGGACACCCATATAATAGAATTGCTTGGAAAATTACTTTATAAATTATTATTTTATTGTCATTAGTGAGTGAAGATTTTCTATTGATAAAAGGGTAAAGCATCTTAATTGCAATACTTATTTTTTTTAACGTGCTTTGAACATGATGGTCAAATGTAAGTTTTGTATCAAGATGAACCCCGAGATACTTAATGGATTGCTCCCATGCTATTGAATTACCATTAATTTGAAGCTGACTGCTGGGAAGATAGCAAGCTTTTCTTTTTCGCGTGAAAAAAATGGCTTGCATTTTCCCAACGTTCAGCTTAATTTTCCATTTCTTATAATATTTTTCAAGTATTTCGATCGCATTTTTTAGATTTGTCTCAATATTGAGAGCAAATTCATGCGACGTAAATACTGCAGTGTCATCAGCAAAAATGGCTGCTTCACATTGCGGAAGATTTGGAAAATCTGAAGTATAGATATTGTATAAGGCTGGCCCAAGGACTGATCCTTGAGGCACACCAGAGTCAAAAAATAACACGTTAGAAACACCACAATTTACATGCACTTGAAAACATCTACCGGATAAGAAACTCTGAACAATTTTACATAAATAAAAAGGAAAGTCAAACTGTATCATTTTATAAATTATTCCATTGTGCCATACACAATCAAAAGCTTTTTCAATATCTATCAATATCATGCCCGTTGACTGACCCCGTAAACGACGATCTAAGACATGGTTACAAATTCTTTTTACCTGGTGTGAAGTGCTGTGAAAGCTTCGGAAACCAAATTGTACATCTGGAAAAAGATCTTTATCTGAAACTATTTTTAAAATATACCGCTTCAGGATTTTTTCAAAAACTTTACTAACGTTACTTAATAAACTAATTGGCCTGTAACTTTCACAGACATCTGGGGCTTTTCCAGCTTTAAGAACAGGGACAACCATGGCTTTTTTCCAATATTGAGGGAAATATTGGCATTTTAGACATGCATTTATAATAAATGTTAAATATTTAATTCCAATCTGAGGTAGTTGTTTTAAATATGCATTTTGAACTTTATCTAGTCCTCCTACTTTTCGAGTTTGCAAGCTGTTGACAACATATTTAATATTTTCTTCAACTACAAAAGCATTTAAAGGAGTCAATTCATTTGAGTTTTCAAATCTTTCAATTGTGTCCCTAACAAGTTCGTTTGTTTCAAAATCACCCAAATGTTGAGAAACTAGGTGATTTTTTGAAAAATTTGTGCCAAGTATGCTTGCTTTTTCAATATCTGTAAAATATGTTTTTGAAGAATCCTTAAGAAATGGTATCCTTCTATTTTTGTTTTTTACTACTTTAACGATATTCCAGAAGGGCTTAGCATTTTTATCAAGAACGCTCAATTTTCTGTTCCATTCTTTGTTACGATTCACTTGTATTTGATCAGTAATTAGTTTGTTAAAATAAGAAACCATCGTTCGAGAAAAGGGTTGACGATATTTTTGCCAATTTTTTCGATGAACGTTTCTTATTTTTATAAGTTCTAATATATGATCTGGAAGTTTTTTATATAAATCTCTTTTTTCACGTTTGGGAATGCTTTCATCAACTGAGGAAAGAACAGCTTGTGTAAAGTTTTGAACGATGGAGTCAACATCATCTTTACAAGACACTCTTTCAAGATCTGTGCAACTGTTTTGAAGGTTCACTTTTATCTTTGATTTGAACGATTTCCAGTTTGCATTTTTTAAATCTAGAAAATATTGCACTTTTTTTCCCCCAACCAAGAAAGGTAACAAGAAACAGGATTATGATCTGAACTGAGTACACTAAACGAAATGGGTTCTGTTATTAGATAAGGGACATTGGACACAAAAATATCAAGAACTGAAGGACGACCACGGGAACCTGCAGGAAAATAAGTTGGACAAGGAGGATAAAAGATATTAATTGGTACAGTCAATGGAAAGTCAGACAATATATTGCCCCAGGCATTCGCTCTTGCACACCCCCAATCTCTATGCCGGCAGTTAAGATCGCCGCCTAATAGAAATTCACCACTCATTGTGAATAAATTTCTAAAATCTTGTTTTAGCCATTTCCTTTTTATATCCGACGCGGATCCACCAGGAAAATAAACTGAAAAAACTTTAACTGTCTTCTGGTTTCTTAATTTAATCTCTATCCCTATATTCTCCACCATGCGTGTGGGAACTACAGGTAAAAGCGAATGTTGAATTGATTTTCTAATAAGAATCGCAACCCCCCCACCTCTTTGATTTATTCTATCCAAGCGATAGCATTTGAAATCAGATGATGGGAGTCTTATATTACAATCGAGCCAGGTTTCCGTGACTAAGGCAACGTCCACTCTGTAGCTATTCAAAAAATCTAAAAATTCAAGAAATTTATTACGTATGCCTCTAGCATTCCAAGTTATTATTTTTATTTGTGTATCTGCCATTTTACTTATCATTAGAGTATAAAAACTTAGTAGCTAAATGCGCGATCACATTAAATTGTTCTATTTTTGTTTTACAAACTGATAAATTTGAAATCATTTCCATGCAGAGGGAATTCAGTTCCTCCATTGTGAAGAGTGATGAATTGTTGTTGGTAACGTTGTTGTTATTGTTATTATTTGATGAAGAAGCGCCACGTGAGTCATTTTCCCATGCATTCATTGTTGGTGGTGTTCTTTGAAATTGAGAGCTTGGATTAGCGAAGCGTTTGCTCGGTGTATGTACCTGCCGACGCTGTGGCTGTGGGAGCGAAGGAAAGTCACTCAGAGAAGCAAATGAAACCGGTTTTTGGTAAGCTTGATGAGTAGAAATTTGTGCTGTTGCATCAGCGAAATGAGGTTTTGGGTGGGGATGAGCTTTTCTTCCAGATGATCTTTCTTTAATTTCTAAATATTTAGATCTGCTAGTGCATGTTATGTCAGTAGCTTTGTGATTGCCGCTGCAGTTAGCACATTTATTCGTAGGATTATTGCATTCGCTTGTTTTGTGAGATCCAGCGCAAACGGCACAATATGTTTTTATGTGGCAATTTCTCTCGCCATGTCCAAACATTTGACAATTAAAGCATTGTGTCACCTTACCTTTGATTTTTCTTTGGAAGTTCCAATTCACTTGGGTATGGAAAATTGAGCGATAATTTTTTTTTAATTCATTTAATTTTATCGATCCATTTTCAAAGGAAACGATATAGAAAAAGTCAGTAAATTGATCGTATGGACTACGTGCGAAGAATCCAGCCTCTGAAGTTAGAAGAAAACCTTGCAGAAAATTGGAAGAGATTTCGTGAAAACTACACAATCTTCGAAATTGCCGCTGGTGTTCAGGACAAAGAAGAGGTTATTCGAGTGATCACGGTTCTTAAATACGATTGGAGAAGATGCCCTTGACCTGTATAATTCATTCACTTTGTCTGACGATGACAGAAAAAAGATCGAATCAGTGATGAAAGCTTTCGACGATTATTGCTTACCAAAAAAAAAAAACAAACATATGAGCGCTTCAAATTCCTTAGCCAAAACCAAGGTAATTTGGAACCATTCGACAGTTTTGTGACGGACTTAAAATTGCTAGCAAAAAACTGTGAATTCTCGACGTTGGAGGAGTCTCTTATACGTGACAGAATTGTGCTAGGCATACACAACAAGAGGTTACAGGAGAAGTTACTGAGTGCAGCAGAGTTAAATTTAGAAAAATGTATGGAAATATGTCGTGCATCAGAAGTCGCACAGAAGCAAACTAAAGAAATTCAGTGTCCAACAAGTAGTTCCAGCATCGATGGCATCAACACAAGTTCAGCAAATAATCGCTAATTTAGAAGAGGTAGCAGGCAATATGCTAGCAAATCATTTAACAATAGTTTAAGCAAAAATAATGTTAATTTTGAGAAAACTAGCAATCAAATTCCATATTCTTATAAGAACAGCTATTTTGGCAACAATAATTCTAGATATAACAGTTTTTCTAATCAGTTATCTAACAATAGAACAACAAAGTCTTTTAAGTGCCGTTGTTGTAATTTATATCATGCGATAAATGCCTGCCCCGCTTTAGGAAAAAAATGTAATAATTGCGGTAGATTAGATCACTTTGCAGTTTGTTGTAATGTGCGTAATGTGAGATGTACTCGCGATTCTTGTTGTTTGTTTGAGTTGTTTGAGGGAATAGGAGAATTTCCTCAAAAAATATAAAATTGAAATAAAAGAAAATGTTTTTCCTAAAACAACTCCACCGAGAAATGTTGCATTCAAGGTAAAACATAAGCTTTTGGACACTCTGAAAGACCTAGAGCAGAAGAAGGTTATTTCCAAAGTAACAGTTCCCAGAGAATGGATTCATAACTTAGTTATTGTTGAAAAAGCTAATGGTAAATTGAGAGTTTGTTTAGATCCATCGGGTTTGAATAAAGTTATTAAAAAAGAACCTTTTTTGATTCCGACTCTTGAAGACGTAGATCAAACTTAATGAATTCTAAGTACTTCACTGTGTTAGACCAAGGAGATGGGTTTTGGCAAGTAGCCTTACACAAAGATTCTAGAAAGTTCTGTTGTTTTTGGACGCCCTTTGGTGTATATGAATTTAACGTTCTGCCTTTTGGCTTATGTACAGCACCAGAAATATTTCAAATGTTCAATTACGAGAATTATGGGGACCTAGAAGGTGTAGAAATATATATTGACCGTTTTTGTAGTACACGGAGAGACTATTGAAGCACATGATAGAAATTTAGAACGATTATTAGAACGTACGAGAACATTAGGATTAAAATTCAACAAAGACAGAATTCAATTTCGGCAAAATTTTGTTAAATATTTAGGTCATGTTTTTTAGCGAATGTGGAATGAAACCAGATGAAAATCGTGTTTCTGCTATACAAAACTTAAAAAATCCATCATCGAAGAAAGAACTTCAAAGCTTTTTAGGTTTTGTAAATTATTTACGGAGTTTCATTCCCGGGCTCTCAGAGTTGACAGCTCCTTTAAGACAATTATTACGAAAAGATGTTGAATTCCTTTGGCTCGAAAACCATACAAACTGCGTAGACATTTTAAAGAACAAACTTAAGGAAATTCCATTTCTCAAACCTTTCGACCCAATGAAGAAGCTTACAATTCAAGCTGACGCCTCTCAGTATGGAATAGGGTGTTGCTTGTTGCAAGAAAATAGACCGATTTGTTATGCTTCTAGGAGTTTGAGTGATGCCAAAGTAGGGTACGCCCAAATAGAAAAAGAATTTCTTGCCATTGCATATGCCTGTAAAAAGTTTCATAATTTTATTTATGGGAGTAAGGTTTTAGTTTATAGTGACCATATCTTTCCTATCCTCCTACTCTTTCTAACTAGTGCCGTACAATTCAGGTTGCATTTAAAAGACCTTAGGTCTTACAGGCATATAGTTAAAATTATTATTATTATTATAAGCCTCTTGAAGCCATCATGAAGAAAGAAATTAATAAAATAATGTCAAGTAAGTTACGTCGCACTCGTTTGTTTTTATATAGCTATGACATTAAGGTGCAATATTTACCAGGTAAGTAACTGCACATTGCTGATTACCTGTCGTATATAAGAGAGTTCTACTGTACTCTCTCATTAGTTCGTTTTTCATTATAAGTATACTCTCTATAACTTTTTTTTACACTTCAGATTTTATGTTGTAGTGAGCTTAGATCAAGCTGCAACCTACAAACAAAAGGCTCATCATAAGTGCATGTGTTAGTGGTTAGTAAAATAATGCAAACCAACACATGCTTATAAACGAAAAGTATACAAAACTAAACTAAATTTCATTGGATATAGGACATTTCAGCACAAATCTTTAATAAATTCGAAAGCCAGTATAGAAATTGTCCTACTGCATACTAAAAGTGTTTATAGGACAAATAAGCATACAAATCATCGAAGAAATAGTGGTCTGTAGGCCAAAAGTGCAATTTCTATCTCGATAAATAAAAGAGATAGAACAATTTGGATTGCTCCAATCGAAAGAGCGTGGCCGAAAATATACGATGGCATATATAACTCATTTTCAGCCAAAATGGTCTGTAGGACAAATAAGAATTCACGTGACGAAATGTCTATCAAAATGTTGCAATAACCTCCAAATTTAGGTTGGACAAAGATTTTCTCTTTTGATGTGTAAAGGGGTTCAGTGCAATTATAAAACTCGATTCTAGGTGTTGAAAGCCTCACCATTTGGCCACCATATTGAAAAACGAGTTCTAAAAAGTTTTCTATGTCTACTTTAATTTTATTAGTCTTAGAAAAAAACTTTTGTACAAATTTGTAGCAACTTCAATTCTCTTCAATTTATGTTAGAAGCTTAGGAAATATATTGTAACAGTTTCCCGAAGAACATATATTAAATTCAGCTTTGATATAATAATGAAAATTTCACGATTTTTTTGGCACCTTTAATGGTGTCTGGATGACATTGTGCTTCCATGTAGGCGTCTGGTAAGTTTCAAAATAAGTTTATCATAACTCTCCTTAAAACATATCAAAAAACAGCTTTGATAAAATAACGTGATTTTGCATCGATTTTATGCACTTTTAGCACTAAATACCTCCGAAACGTACCCGGGTTCATGGTTCGTATTATCCATTCGTTCATACTTAACCTAGTGTGCATTCGCAGAAAAAAATTCAGCTATGATAAAATGCACGGAAAGAATTCTTGGATCAGATCAAGAAAAAGAGCTGCAATTTACGAAAAATGAATCCCGATTTATACCTTGGCTTGAGTTATCGTAATTTACGACTGTTTGTTTGCAATTTGCAAAACTGAGCAAAACGAAGATATTGATACTCAAAAATTGTAAATCAACACTCTCTAAGTATCAATTATTCTATCGAGAGAAAACAAAAATTGCGAACAACAAATCGCAATTTGATCCAAATACTCCTCAACACAATTTGTAAAATGCAAAAAAGATTTGTGATCACCACTTTTATTTCGTGATATTGCTACTTGGAAAGATCAATCCCTTCATTTTGCAGGTGTACACGTATAATTTTATTTATTAATTTGAAATAAATACTTTACGCTTGACTCTACTTGGATTTGAACTCGCAACCCTCCAGTTGCGGAGCGAGCATGCAACCACCAGGCCAATTTGCATTACAGATCGTTGGTGTCACACATTGATGATTAGATACCTGCCATGTTGTGGTACTTTATTTCTTCGAGAAGTAAATTGCGACAAGAAAGTTTTGATTTAGGAATTTTTTGTTGTTGATTTGCAACTATTCTCATGGAGTTGCGAATTACGACAAAAAAAAACGTAATTCAGTGAGTGTGCAATATTAATTACTAACAGCAGTATTAATAAAAACCTGCTATCCGTTCCGTAACACACGTGTTAACTGCCACACGGATAGACAACTTAACTGCCACACGGATAGACAACTATACTGGTAGTAGTAAACGGTCTTATCACACTTGTGGGTGTATGTGTAAAGAAGTTATCCCTTCACTATACGTATACGCGGAATTTGGCGAGTTAAAGTTATCCGTACGTTAACACACATCACAGACTATTACACATTTGTTAATAAGAATTACAAGTTAACAGATGTATAAATGCTAGCACGTTGTTATCAGCTGTTTATTAATATGGGGGTAAATATTTATCGCAAATCAATATTTTTAAATGCTGTTTGTGAAATTATGCTTTTGGAGAGTAAATTACGCCAAAACAATTGTTGATTTTTCAATTCTTTCCGTGTGACGTATATCTGGCGGCCCTGGGATCTTGGTCTATTAGGGAGTAGACTTTATTCTTGAATTTCATTTAAGAAGCGATATTTAAGAGTTTGTTAACTTTTGAATAAATAAAAAAAATAAACACTTAGATACTAGTTTCGTAGCAGAAATGTTCGCCTGGACATTTTTCAGCAAATAATCCAAACATTCAACAACAAAGAAGCTTCCTTTTGGTATGCACTTACCCCGTATCCCGGAAAAGTGTAGACCATGGGACGAGAAGATAGTTATTGAATAATTAATGTTGTTTTCGATCAGACTTTCGGAGGGCACATTTTGTACTCCATTTTTACTACTACTAAGTAATGTTTTCGCAGTCTTTTTCTGTTCCTAATTTCAAAAAGGAGTAGATGTGGAACAAACGAATATTATGTTATTCCATACACAGTTATTCGTCGTATTACTTGTCAAAAGTGATAAATGTTTGAAGAAGCCATATTGTTAAATGGTGTCATTGAGTAGCGTGTGTGTAAATTTGATAACACGATATTTGCAAATTCGATTGGAATGAGCAAGGAGAAGAAAAGTCAGGATATTAAATCGAAAACAAAATAAATGAACATACATTTCTATTCTTAACGTTTGATTGACCCATATACTGGTTAGGGCTCAATATTCAAATCTTCAATTTTACAGTTAATATAATTTGTAAATTCGTTATTTTTTTTCAAAAACTTTGGGTTTTGAGACAGGTAGTTCCACAGACAAGAAATTGTATCTTTAAAAAATATTTTCAAGTGAAACAGAGTACTATAGTGAGCCAAAAACTAAGAGAATGTGTAATCCGTCAACGTATCTAATTGAATCAGTAATTTCAAAACCACATGAATAACATGATGGAGAATATTATGATTTATTGATGATGTACCTTTTCCGGAGGCATCACGAGATAGTAAATACACGCTACCGAGTAACAAATACATAGAAACTTTTGCAACTCGCTATAGCCTTTTTGAAGCCAGTTGATAAGCGAGTAGAGCGGCGAGTAATTTGACACTTAATGTATGTGCCCAACTCGCTTGCCAGTACTCTCTCGTGTGACCTAAAGGTTAAATATATTGAAACATGATAAATTAAAACATATGACATGTTAATAAGTTAATATTCAAGTGTTATTTTTAATAAAAATCAATAAAAACCTTTGATTTTTTTTTAATTGTATACATATACCACTGAACCCGTTTCTTGCTAAAACAACGTAAGTCAAAAACGGTTTTTCAGACTTTTCATTACTACCATGATAACCTGTGAATATTTTTTTTATATTTCTCTTAAAACTCTAATACTATATTGTCACAAAAAAGTCCTTTAAAACTCGTTTATTTTTTAATAAAACAGTTTTCATTGATTCCTTAAAAATTCGTAATGTGTGCCTAAGTGGTTTTTGGAATGGCCGATCCAAATATATTTCATACATTTCATCATTGCATAACATTCCTCTCCTCTGATACACCGAGTGTTCGGTGTACTCGGTGTAGTTTGGTCTGTAAGATGTGTACACTTATTTCAAAAGTAGTGTATTCTCTCCTGTGAGAGAAAGCAAATACTGTATAGGTTTGTAACGGAATTGCTGTTACCAACCCACTACATTGCGATCTTTGGCATCTTCATTGAATTCCTTTGAACCACAGGATTCTCAAAGATCTTCAAAGAAGGTGGATTGGGTTGTCCAGTCGGCAGAGTGCTGGTAGGCACGCTAGCGAAGGCCATTAGGCTTGCTCGTCGGTGGGGTGGGGTCTTGCAATCGCCACTGGACTGCCGTTTACCTTTAAACGTGCCTAAATAAATAATTAATAAAAAGAAAAACAAAAAGCCACTAAAAAAAATCACTCTTCCTATGACCGAACACTTCTTTTCGGAACTTTAAGATGGGCTTAGTTCCTGATAGTGTGGCCCTCCCACTGTATACTACACTAGGTAGCAACGCCATGGTTATCGCACCACTCAAAGTTATTCGCGACAACCCCTAAATCGAAGTCAAATTAGATTTAATTCTGACTCATCCCCTTACGGTCAATGCTACCCCTTATCATCCCACTACTCTAAGCTCACTTTCAAAATTTACTCACACGACATTATGTATGTCAATAACACACTTTCATACTAAATAGAACATGGTACATTTTATTCAAAAAGTATAATATAAAATGAAATCTATGAGTAGAGATCTCTTATGATCTTATATTGTTCATTTAGAACCGTATACAAATTTCTTGATAATAATTTATATCATTACTCTTTATCGTTACGTAAAAATTAAAAAAAAAGTCAAAGTAAAAAAATTCAAAGTTAAAGTACATATATACAAAAGTTCATTGACCCTATGTATGTATATATGTAGCTCTCCAGAAAGTGTTCAAAATCAAATTAAAAAAAAACTTAATCTATAATACAATTTAAGATCGATGTCACTCAATGTCTTCAGTGCATATGTACGTAGCATTAAAAACAACCATGCAAACATACTCGTACATACTTTTATCTTTGTATCTGTTAAGTTTATGTTAACAGCCTGTTAAAAATATGTTATTCAGTTAACTCTAGTAACTGACCTTTCTCAATAATTTTCCTTAGTTCAGTAGCTCCTATTCATCCATATGTTAATAGTAATACATACAGTGGTGGTCCAGTATAACGAATGATATAATGTCTAAGGTCCATTCGTTTTATCGAAAATTCGTTATATTGAATACGTTTTAATGTTTTATTAACGAAAAGTAGCTTTTGTTTATTTTTAAACTCTTAATCTGGTAGCATTTTCAAATACAACCTAATTTTATCCCCAAATCCGTAACAAAAATAAAAATTTGGGCATTTTCGTAGTTCGAATGAGAAAAGATGATAGAATAAATTGAGCAAAACAAACCTAAGTTCACATTTTAAGGCTACATAACATAAATTCATTAAAAATGTACACAAATTCCTTCTCTGATTTCATGTCCGTTACAGAAAAATTAATTATTTTAAAACATTTTTGGTTTTATTCTGTGAAATTCGTTATTTATTCGTTATATAGAATACCTAATGGGCTGGAAAAAAGTGTTCGTAATATCGAGCATTCGTTATATCGGCATTCGTTATACTGGACCACCACTGTATAAGCTTAATTATTAGGACCCACCGTAATCTTTCCTCCAGCGAAGTGGTGCGCACGACTTGTTGGCGGGCAAGACGAAGTTTTGAGTTTCTTCTTTTTAAACTCTTAAACGTTATTTGCTAAATTTGTAAAAAAAAATGAGTTTAACATATGAATGTATACAAGAGCATAAGGGAATGAGGTGAAATTGATACTTAACTTGACAGACTACGATTTGAGAGTTTCATACATACTCGTATCACTTAAGATTATAAAAAAAATCAAGATCATTATCTAAGATATGATAGTCGAACTCTGGACCAGAGAATATGAAATAAAGAAGTCAATCCTCAGCTGTCAATTTGATTTGCCTACAAGCTGAAGCGAACAGCTGATGTATTAGATTTGCAAAGTATTAGTGAAAAGCAGTTCAAAACACACACATATAATCAACTAGTCATTCAGCACATCATTCAGCACAGGTCTTGTTGTTGTTGCAATTCTCATCTCTTTCTTCGACACGAAATGAAATTACAAATACAACAATGTAAACAAATGGGTTTTGGGGGGTGAAACGTACTAAGGATTGGCTTCTTTATTTGATATTCTCTGCTCTGGACCTCGATGACGTTGGATGTTTATGCAGATTATGATGATTAGGGTTCGGATTTCTATGCAAATACATATTTTTTTAGGGAAGCTTTGGAAGCAAGGAAACTAGTTATGTATGCGAATCATGAAATTTTCTTTAAAATGGCATTTAAACGTAGTTGCATATTTTTGCATATTTTTAAAATAAATGCATATTTTAAAAATAAATACATATTTTTGGAGCATATTGTCCAAAGATTTATTTAAAAAATATATAATATCCCTTGCACACGCACCTCAAAACTTTTATCTTCCTATTTTTACTTGCGATATAGGTACTATAGGGCAAGTTTTGGATTCGTGCAAAAAAAAAAATTTCGAGATAACAATCAAACATGACATTACGATGATAGAGAACACGAAAAAAGTGGGTGGCACAATTCTGTCTGTCTGTCTGTCTGTCTGTCTGTCTGTCTGTCCGTACCTCAGCCTACAGCCTAAACCACTGAAGCGATTTTCTTCAAATTTTGAACTTAAGGTTTTTTTGTAACTCTCCAGAGGGGAAATTGAAATTTTTTTTTTAGCTCAAAAAATAACGGTACTTGCCATACAACCGTTATGGAAAAGCTTATTTATCTCAAAAACGGCTCCAACGATTTTGATAAAAAAAAATCAGTGTATTATTGTAGACATGGTGTACTTTTTGGTAAGAAAAAAAATTACCAAAAACATTTATTAACGGTACCTGCCATATAACGGTTTTTTTGATTTTCGGTTTTCTCATTAACCGCTCATCCGATTTCAATAAATTTTTTTTTGGAAAAGCTTTGTTAAAATATGAATAATACTGTATACCAAAAGTTTTGAAAAAATTAATTTTGGATTTTTAAAAAAAGATTCAAAATTTTTTTTTGAAAATTCAATATTTCAAAAATGGGTTGATGAATTATTTTGAAATTTCAGTTTTAAATGTATATTAATATATACTCAAAATTGGCATACCAAAATTTTGTTTGAAAAATGTTACAAAAATTTTATATATAAAAAATTAATTTTTAAGAAAACGGCTCCAACGATTTAAAATTTTTTTTTTGCATATATTCATATTTTTTCAAGTAATCAGATGGCATACTTTTTTTTGAGCTCTAAGTTATTTATCAGACTGTTTATACAATTAAAAGAACGATTTAAATGCTTTTTATACTTTTTCTATAATAACTTGAATATTTTTTAAAGTTCTTAAGTCCCACACAACTTGAACATAGGAGCAAGTACGTGCGATCCAGTCGTGCATTTTATTTTTTATTCATTTGATGATCCAACCCCACATTATACGCATTTAAAATTGTATGAAAATGAATGTAGAGCGATCTTTTTCGATGTATAAGACATTTTGAAGACCGAATCTGCAACGTTTCGATTTCGAAAACTTCAAAAAAAATTACATGATTTATTTAAACAAAACATTTAAAAATGAGAATAATTAAGGAGTAATTATTATTTTATTTTAATTTGAATTATTTATTATTTTTTATTTCAATTAAACAAATGAAAATGTTATATTTATGTTTGTTATTTTTTTTCTTATTAATTGCTACGTTATTTTCGTTTTAATTCATTTCTACCAAACAATGAAAATAAGAGACTGAATTTTTTTAATTAAAAACTGTATAAAATGTGTTTTTACTTTGAACAAAAATTAAGATAAAATGGTTTTAATTGCATATTTTACATGCATATTTAGCATTTTAAGGCGCATTTTTTAAGCGCATTTTTTGAGTTTTTTAGCGCATACAAATCCGGACCCTAATGATGATGGTCTATGTTGGATTATATTTTTTTGCTGATGTAGGTAACAGGCAGGAAACTTAACAGGTAAGTGTATGTTTTTCCATATAACGGTAGATACACATAGGGTGGATGCGCAACCTTCTAAGCGCATTTTTAAAACTCGTACCTACACACAGCGGATTTAGCGGAGACTGGAGTGGATAATGAAGCATATAACGGGTGATTTTTTAGCTGGTTTGGTTTTGGCAACACTGGTTTTGACAGCTGACGTGTGTTTAGTACCTTGTGTCACTGTCAAACAGCTTCAGTTTGGTTTGCAATTTAACCATGGATCGTCTTACAAATGAACAACGCTTGCAAATTATTGAATTTTACTATCAAAATTCGTGCTCGGTTCGAAATGTTCATCGCGCGCTGCTTCCATTTTATGGTCGGCATTCTCGACCTTCTGAGCAGTCTATTCGGAAGATTGTGACCAAATTTCGCACCAAATTTACTTTTGTTGGACATTAAACCATCAACACGTTTACGTACTGTGCGTAGTGAAGAAAATATTGCGGCCGTATCAGCTAGTGTGACAGAAGACCGCGAAATGTCGATTCGGCGCCGTTCCCAGCAGTTAGGCCTTTGTTACAGCACTACGTGGAAAATTTTGCGGAAGGATTTGGGCGTAAAGCCTTTTAAGATACAGCTGGTGCAAGAACTAAAGCCAGCCGACCTACCACAACGCCGAATTTTTGGTGAATGGGCTCTTGGAAAGCTGGCCGAGGATCCGCTTTTTTATCGAAAAATTGTGTTCAGCGATGAGGCTCATTTTTGGTTGAATGGGTACGTAAATAAGCATAATTGCCGCATTTGGAGTGAAGATCAGCCAGAAGCATTGCAACAGCTACCAATGCATCCCGAAAAAGCCACTGTTTGGTGCGGTTTATGGGCCGGCGGCATTATTGGGCCATATTTCTTCAAAGATGATGCGAATCGCAGCGTTACTGTCAATGGTGAACGCTACCGAGCGATGATAACAAACTTTTTTTTGCCCGAAATGGAAGTTCTTGACTTGCATGATATGTGGTTTCAACAAGACGGTGCCACATGCCACACAGCACGCGAAACAATGGCGCAATTGCGAGGCGAGTTTGGTGAACAGTTAATTTCACGTTTCGGGCCGGTCAATTGGCCGCCTAGATCGTGCGATTTGACACCATTAGATTATTTTTTGTGGGGGTATGTCAAGGCTAATGTCTATAGGGACAAGCCCGCTTCGATTGACGCACTGGAAGGCTACATCCATGCATTCATTCGTGAGATACCGGCCGATATGTGTGAAAGAGTATGCCAAAATTGGACTCAGCGGATGGGCTACCTGAGACACAGCCGCGGTCAACATTTGCATGAAATTATCTTTAAACATTAAATTGCAAGGTTCAAACTATCGATTCAAATAAATATTTCATTCATTTTTTCGAATTTTTTGTGTTTTTTTTTTTTTAAAGTTCTAAACCTCTTAAAAAATCACCCGTTATATATTTTGGTAGCTACGCAAAAACGTGTTCGAGCTGAAACTGTACGCTTTTTATTAGTAAAGCCTTCGCTCGTCCAACTTCGGTTGCTAAAAACTCGCTAAGAAGACGCTCGAAAATCTGATAGGGCTTAACAAAAGCTCCCCTTGGTTATAAAATGTCGCTGGCTGGTCTATCGTGTGTCGACGACAACACACGTGGCTTCGGTGTCAAGATCGAAGGCACCAGCCAGCGAGTGTTTTATGAGTTTTCGAAGAAACAATTTAACTGGTTCCTATGAGCATAAGTAAAATTATATTTCGCAAAAAAAAAACATTTGTTTAAAGGTTACCTTTTGAGATTTTGATCAACCTTTCCCCGCTTCGATTCGACTAAAAGATCCCTATATAAGGTGTTGGAATTCCTATCCAAATTATCTATCCTATTACGAATGAGAATTAAATCTGCTACTGATTTGGATTTGGCTCAGGATTTGGGTTAGAGATTACCAGTTCAAGTGTGACCCAGGGGTCTTTGCATAGCCCCAGGCACAATAGGTGTATGGCGGCCACAGGCCGAGGAGCGGACGGACTTTCCTTTATTTTTTTGTAGCCCAAGAGTCGGACGGACAAGGCTTAACAAAAAAAAAACTATTTTTCCTAATAAGGTAATAAAAAAAATAATATATGCATATGTATATAAAAAAAAAACAAAAAAAAAATAATATTTGCTTCTCAAAGCACCTTACGTTATTTGGCCTTTTCCAACCACTTCGAGCTTACGAAGCTCGCGTCTATTCTCACTTAAATATGAGATTTCTCAAGGATGTGAGGATTTATCTTGTTCAATTTATTTTAATTAAATAAAATTTTGCAATGAAACCTCAATGGATTTCGTAACTGAGTAGATTGGCCTTTATAATCTTGGCAGGTCTTCACACGCTGACGGTCTGGGTGAAAAAGGAAGTAAGATAGCCATGTCTATTCGAGCGTGTATATTTGGCATGACATGAGATCGAAACGCTATTTCATTTCAACAACTCGAAATTGAAACAAACATTTAACGAAACTATACAGTGGCAGAGTTCAGCTTGTGTAAATGGTTGGTTTGTAATCAAAGGCTAATTTGAAAAAAAAAAGTCAGAGAGATAGTGGCCCCTACACTGAGAAAACTGTACTATAAGTTTTTTTTAAATAGAAGCAAGTTTAACAAACTGTTTGATTAAGTACAAATAGAATTCGATTTAAACCTTATTAAATTCTGTTTTGATTCGAAAATACTATTATGTTAGAGTAAAGTCTGTTTAAATCAAAACCATACATGTTCGAAAATTTCGTTAGAAGCTGCACGTCAGTTTTTGTGTGCATTCAAACTAGCTTGAGTTTGATTTTTTAAAGGCCTCTTTGATTATTTTACTCACTTAAAAGTATTAAACATGACATTAATATTAGCGAGTTTGTTTTAAATATAAAAACACTTAAAATATTTACAATAGAAAGAGATTGAACAGAAATTACGAATATAAACCCGAATCAGTTTGAATTGAATTGTTGGCTAATGACTCATATGGTGTTTGGCGTCGAAAGTCATTAAAAGTGAATCTGTTACGTACCGTGGTGGACACATAAATAGCACACTTTAACCTTCATTTGGTTAATTGCATACAGGCCTGAGCTTTAATTTTAAAGTAACGGGATATCTTTGTTTTAATTATATGAAAACAGGAGAAAATGAACCCGTTAATTTTTTATGTTTTTTCCATTACCTATTCGAATTTGTAACAATAGTCGTGAATCATCATTATTGAAGCGTGGTCATTTAATTAGCACATTTCGAGTTTCATTCAAAGCTGATTAATAATTTAATGTTTAACATAATTTATTGCAACGGTAAGTCTATTTGTGAGATCAATTTAAAATAAGTTGCTATAAAAATAAACGATAGACTATACAAATATACGACAGATATGGGAAAAGGACCACATTGTTCATCAGAAAAAAGGGTTTTAATTAACGAGTTGAAAGCTCAAGGAAGAACCGTAAGTGAAATATCGGAAGTGTTAAACTGTTCCAGGAAACTAGTTTATAATGCAATTCGGCATCTTGACACTTATGGAACTACAAAAAACGTTTCTAGAGCCCCGCGTGCAAGAAAAACGAGTGTAAGAGAGGACAATTTAATACACAGAGCTTCGACTGCAGACCCATTCAAAACTTCGAAGCAAATAAAATCAGATGTTGAGTCACAATACGGAATTTCTTTGTCTTCCCGAACAATACGACGACGCCTGAATGAAAATCACTTAAGAGGCTGCATAGCCCAGAAAAAGCCGTTTGTTTCGAAAAAGAATTTAAAGTGCAGAATTCAATTTGCAAAGGAGCACCTCCGAAAACTTATAAATATTTGGAAAAAACATGTTATGGAGTGATGAATCGAAGTTTTGCAGATTCGGGTCGGATGGAAAAAAATATGTTTGGCGTCCACCTAACCAACAACACAACTCAAAATACACACTCAAGACAATAAAACATGGAGGGGGAAATGTTATGGTGTGGGGAGCTTTCTCTTGGCACGGTGTGGGTCCAATTGTCAAAATCAACACAAAAATGGACCAACATGTGTATAAGAACATATTGGAAGATCACATGATTCCCTATGCTGACGACAATTTGCCATTGACCTGGCGATTTATGCACGACAATGATCCGAAGCATACTTCTCGCCTGGTGCAATCGTGCTTAGAAGGTAATTTTGTCAATGTATTGAATTGGCCGGCTCAGTCTCCCGATCTCAACCCGATTGAGAATCTGTGGAATGACATTGAACGCCAAATAGAAGTTCAAAATCCTAAAAACCTCAATGAACTGTGGGAAAACATCAAAAGTGCCTGGTATGCAACGCCAATAGAACGCTGCAAAAAATTAGTTGAAAGTTTGCCAAGAAGATGTCAAGCTGTCATTGCAAACAAGGGATTTCCAACAAAATATTAAATTAAATGTTGAAATTTTAAGGTTCAATAGCTTTTTCAGGTAATGTGCTAATTATATGTCCAAGCAATAACATCAACTTTGAAATAACTGTGTTACTTTTGTTTATTTTTTACAGTTGTGACTGGACCAAAAACAAAAAGATGGATTTTTTATAGATCACATAATGTGTTAGCTTTCAAAAATCTACTAACTTATTATATAGTTAAGCCCAAACTTTTTTTATATTCAAATTTAATAAAAAATCAAAATGAATAAAAATGTGTGCTATTTCCATGTCCACCACTGTATATCAGTTGTTTTTCACCAGTGTTTTTACAAAAAGAAATCGACATTCAAGAAATAATTTATAATTGAACCTGCATAAACGAAAACAATAAAAGAAGAAATTCGATTTGTAAGTACTTGCTCACACTTTTTAACTTTTTTTAAAAATTCCTTATTACTTTTTGTTGCTTTTATATTTCTCTCAAGGGTCTACTATTATTTTGGAAGGAAGATAAGAAATAATCCTGGGATATAAAAATAAAATAAACAAACAAATGTGGGTACTACCAGTTTTACATGTTCATAAAATTAATAAAGAAAATTGATACCTCAGAAATAAATTATTGTAAAAAATAAGCTAAATAAGTTTTTTCTTTACTAACTGACTAAAGTTTTTGAAGTTTCTTATATCTCCAAGTCATATTCATTGAGTTATGCGTAAAAAATAGATTTGGGTAAATATAGCTATGTATTTACATTGCTAAGAAAATTGACATCGAAGCTATTTGTTTTAAACAAGAAGCATCTTTGACTCAAACACGGAAATATTCAAAATAATTACTATGATTCCTATTTAAAACAAAATCAAATGAAGTTAATTAAAACAAAGCGAAATATGTTTATGTTAAATAGAAAGCAAAGTAAATTTAAACAGAATCACGTTCAAACCATATCAACAATGAATAAATACATTTCTATTTAAATTAAATAGAAATCGCTTCCATGCCAAATCGTATGTGTTTTAGTTTGATTTAAATATGAATATGTTTAATATTTTTCTCAGTGTACAGGTTTTGATAATAAGTGAATGAATAGTGTACACTGTACACACTGTACAGTATTCGAAGTGGTTTAAGTTTATACCTACTAGATTCTGTGAGTAGTGTACACAGAAGTACTGTACTCATTTAAGAGAAGCAAGTTAATGTATTCATGGCAGACCTCTAATGAATAATGATTTGAATTAGTTTTTTGTATGCATTTTTTTTTTTGGTAAAGCAAAACAACATCAAAGTCTGACCCGGTATTTTCATGCAAAATGTTTCCCACATTATTATGTATGGCTCACAGCAATAGCAACTGGTGTCAAAAATTAGGTAGGTACATGAATTCAAATTCACAATATCCATGAAATGAATTTATATTTACATATGTACCTTCATATTTTTTAAACAATCTGCTCCCTCAATTTGCTTATGTATGCGCCTGATTTAAGCCTGAAGGACGATCAAGAGAAACAGGAAACACATTTTATATGGTATTTTTGTGGACGACACAAGCACCCCGAACGTAGCACTGCATGTGTAAAACAGATAGGTAGAAGAACGAAATCGGCGAATTTAAGTCTCATTATCATAAATAAATTATTCCGTGTTATTCTGAAGGTGTACTGTTTTGATGTGTTATTTGTTACTGGTATAAATAGTACTATTTGCACTGTGCACAATAACATAACATCGGAATTCGAATCTGGTATTCCTCAAGCCCCTTCCTAGACAGTTTGTCACATAGAAAGGGATGATTTGACAACGCAAAATAAACAAAGCTAAAATTAAAAAAAAAAAAAAACAGATGGCGCCCAACACAGTTTCATGAGAAAACAATCAGAAACAACTACTTTATATGCAAATACGTCTCTTGTGTGTCATATAATAAGCTTCAACTATACACACAACTTTTAAAGATTTTCATCCTCGTTCTCACCTTTTTCATCAATAAAACATATTTATTTTTCAATTCTTGAATTACAGTAGACAGATTTACTACTCGTAATTCAGTTTCAGTAAAGGAAATCTTAAACCTATAATTAAAAATTATCTTTTCCACAAAAAAAAAATCAGGATAGCTAATCTTTAATTGAGAAAAATTAAAATATCTTTTTAACTTTCCCGAGGTAATTTTAATTCGACATAATTTCCTCGATTTCGGTTTCGAGTTTTTGCGTTTTTATAATTTCGGGTCCCGTTTCAGTTAACTGGCTTTGTCTTTGCCAATCAACGACAGATCTATAATTCTGTTTTGCATTCAAACAAAAATTTTTAACCGCCAAACTTGGTATACAACTAATTCTTGTATGGATAACGATTTTCCCGAAATTTACGCCAAAAACAATTTTTTAAATTGTTGAGATTTTTTACTTTGATGTCATTATTAAAAATAATACGTTATTGAGTAGGTACCTTCTTTATTTCTTATTATAAAGACCCAATAACACGCGATCTCAAAATGTTGAATAAAAAACATAAACATTCGCTACGATGAGGGGCGCCGAAAAGGATGGGTCTCACAATTCTGTTTGGCTACAGCCTAAATTTAACAAAATCCAATTTTCCTCAGAAATGGCTCAGAGATTTTTCAAAAAAAAAATCAATAAATGGAAGACTACATTTGGGTGAAAAAGCTACCTCTCAAAGAACCATTTTTTTAAATTTCAAATTCTTTGAAAACGCTGAAACTGATTTTGATCATTACTTTTAAGTAGAAGCTTACAACAAGTTAGGTAGGTATTTTGTAAATAAAAAAAAATGTTTTTTGATTTATTACAAATATGGATTTCAAAATATTAGTTTAATGCAAAAATAACGGTAGAAACGTTAAACAAAAATTATTTTTTCTTAAAAACCGCTACTAGGATTTTCATAAAATTACGGTCTAATTTTAATTGTAAAACAAATTAACACCTGTGGCCTATTGCACCAGTTACAATTTACAATCACAAATTTGTAGTTTTTATCCACAAATTTCGTATTTGAATTTTTATTTTGCCTTGAGTGTGTTGACAATTTTGTGAAGAAACGAGAAAATTGTAAGATTCGACTGCAATTTACTGTATAATTTGTAGAAGAATTTACATAAGATCTTTGACCTGTAGAAATTTTTCACAAACTGAACAAAATTGTAAACGATTTTCTTACAACTACAAATTTTTATTTGTGTAGCAAAAATTAGGATTGTCTACAAATTTGCGAAACAAGTATTATTTTGTATTAAAAAAAAAAAAGAATATAAAACATAAAACCTCGAATTTTAACAAATTTGTGGATTAAAATTTTGTAATTGTAGTTACAATTTTGTAAGATGGTGCAATAGGCCACTGGCAACTACCCTACCGAAAACGTAACGCGAATCTTCTTGTGATAGGTGGGACTGTATTTAAGCATAAGACGTGCAACAAAATTACCTGGGTGCATCCAGATGGTCAAACCGAAAACCAAATTGATCATATCATGATTCAGCAGCGATGGAGGAAGTCTATGTGTGATGTCCGGAGTATAAGAAATGCCGATGTGGGAAGCGACCACCATTTGGTTGTGATGAGTCTCAAACTACGAACCGCTGCCGTACAAAAACCAGCGCAGGATGCAGCAAGGAGCTCAAAATTCATTACGAATGCTTTAAATGACCCCAACATATGTCGAAACTATGTCACCACCCTTAACGACAGAGCCTCGTCATTAAACGGAATCCAGAATTCAACAATTGATGAGATGTGGGGTGAAATTAAAAGTGTTTTTATGGAGGCTGGATCCGAAACTGTACCCAAACGAACGAGACGTAGAGACTCTTGGATATCCCAAGACACCTGGGATAAGATCGAACTTCGCAAATCGTTGAAAATTCAAATAAATGCCGAAGCAGATATTCAACGAAAGGCTGACTTGCGAAGAGAGTACCGCATTGCACATAAGATGGTCTATCGTTGTGTGAGACGTGACAAGAGGGTGAGGTTAGATGGGCACGCAGATAATGCGGAAATCGCTGCCAGAAGAGGAGATATCCGGGAATTGTACCAAATAGCCAAAGATGTGATCGGGAAAAAAAGCAACACCAATCATCCGGTAATGGATGTGGATGGCACACTTTTGGTATCAATTGAGGATCAGCTTCGTAGATGGAAGGACCATTTTTGTGCCCTGCTAAATGAGGATTCAGTTGAGCAGAGTGCTGAAGTGCCCCAACTAAACGAGATGCGCAGGTCCTATAGGGGTATTCACATCGAACCCCCGTCAGAATCGGAAATCCTTACATCAATAAATCTCCTCAAAAACAACAAGGCAGCTGGACTGGACGGAATACCAGCTGAATTCCTGAAAGCCGATCCCGTAACAGCGGCTAGTATTTTACATCCGTTGATACAAAGCATTTGGGAAAACGAATGCTAGGGATTGGAAGGATGGTGTGATTGTTAAGTTGCCAAAGAAAGGTGACTTAAGGAATTGCAACAATTGGCGTGGTATCACCGTTTTGTCCGTTTTCCCAAAACTAATGGCAACCATCATTCTCGAGCGAATAAAGGATAGAATCGAGTCTACACTCAAGAGGCATCAAGCTGGCTTCCGCAGTGGTCGATCGTGTGTCGACCATATCAACACCCTGCGTATCGTCCTCAAGCAGTCGATGGAATTTCAATCACCGCTTTACCTCATGTTCGTGGATTTTGAGAAGGCCTTTGATCGAGTTAACCGAGAATGTATATGGAGATCGTTGCTTGGTAGATGAATTCCACCAAAAATTGTTGCCATTATTAAAGAGTCCTACAACAACGCAAGGTGTTTTGTTTTGCACAATGGGCAGCTATCCGACTCCTTCGTAGTGCAACAGGGTGTGAGACAAGGGGATGTTTTATCGCCAATTCTCTTCCTGCTGGCGATGGACGACGTATTGACGGCCAGTGTTGGTACAGCTGAGAGACAGGGCATTCAGTGGAGACCGTTCGAAAGGCTCAGTCATTTAGACTATGCCGATGACATATGTCTACTGGCAAATAACATCAGTGGGCTGAACGGGATGTGCCAAACGCTGCAAGTGAAGGGAGAGCCGAGTGGTCTAAGAATTAACAGCAAAAAGACAAAAATAATGCTCACAGGCCGCTCCACACAGCAGCGTATTATTCTACAGGAGACGCCAGTTGAAGTAGTGGAACAGTTTAACTACCTTGGCAGTATTGTTTCTGCAAACGGTGGTACGGATCTGGACGTTAATAGTAGAATGAATAAAGCTCGTGCTGCCTTCGGTACCCTGTCCCCAATTTGGAAATCCAGTCAAATCTCCTTGCGCACTAAGTTGAGATTCTTCGAATCCAATGTCAAATCCGTGCTGTTATATGCTTGTGAAACCTGGAAAGTCACGTCTACTATTTCGAAGAAAATGCAGGCTTTTGTGAATCGCTGTCTTTTGCCACATCCTAAAGATTCGCTGGCCACAAATAATATGAAATGAGGAATTGTGGCGCAGGACAAGTCAAGAGCGGCTGGACGTCGACATAAGAAAGCGTAAATGGCGTTGGATTGGTCACACACTGAGGAAACCAAACAATGAAATTGCAAAGCAGTCCTTTGAATGGAATCCTCAGGGTGCACGGCGGGTTGGAAGACCAAGAACAACATGGAAATCAACTGTCTTAGCGGAAGCAGAATCCCAGAGAAAGACGTGGCCACAGCAAAAGTACCTTGCAGCAGACCGTGAAGGATGGAGACGTTTTGTTGACACCCTATGCCCCAGCCGGGGTTACAGGACACGATGATGAACTACCCTACCTTACATGTAGGGGTATTTTCGATTTTGAGTTTTCTCATCATAGACGGATTTGATTATTTTTTTTTCAAAAATTACAAATAAAATCAAATAATCTTGTAGGAGTAGGTAAGTAAAAGATTTCAAACAATGTTTTTTTTGAAAATTCGTTATTTCGACATCGGCCTCGTAATGTTTTTGGAATTTCATTTATATCTGCATATTAATTAATGCATATCAAAATTTTTTCTTAAAAATAACTAATAATAAAAATTAAATGAACAACCAACGTGCCAAACGATTTTTAAAGATTTTCTTTTTCGAATGGGTCATTTCAAAAACAGCATAGGTCACATTTTTTTCAAATATGCTTTTTTTCTGAAAACGCTTCCTTAAAGGTAGATGCGTATTCGAGGTATAAATTACAAAAGTCAATACATTCCTTTTTCTTAAAATAAAACCTCGTAAAAGACGTTCCTTACATAAACAACATAAATCAAAAGACTGTGTTTTTTGCTACACTACTAGATGGTGGAATTAGTAGGTGGTCTATCGTGTAGTAGGTCTTATTTAAATTGCATTGTTGCGATTGATTTTAATGTCAATATTCAAATCTTCGATTTGACAACTAATATCATTATTAAATTCATTACTTTTTCTCAAAAACTTTGTGTTTTAAGACGGACAAGGAATTTTATCATTAGGAAATGTTTTCAAGTGAAACAAAGTGATTGTGAGCCGAAAAATTACAGAATGTGTAATCCGTCAACGTATAAACGAAATGTTATATACAAAATTCTAAAGTTTAAACGGGCAGATACATATACCCACTAATTGAATCGGTCATTTCAAAAACCACATGTATCCCATTATGGAGAATATGATGATGTACCTTATCCTGATACCCGATGCAACATGAGCTGGTACCTTCTACCTTATCTACTCGCTAGCGAAAATTTTGCAACTCGTTCGTCAACTGACTTGCATTTTTCGAAGCCAGTACAGCGTTGAGCGATTTGACACTTTAAGGGCCAGTTGTACAAATATTTAACTCATGGTTCAGCAATTTTAACTCACCGACTTCGGAGAATCGACTGAGGTTCAACGATGGTTCAGGCATTAAGTTGGCTACTATAACATACTTGAACCTTGAACCATCGTTGAACCTCAGTAATTCCACCGAAGTCGGCCAGTAAAAATATTTGAACCACGGATCAAATTTTGAACCACGTTTGTACAACGGGTCCTAAGTAGATTATGCGCCCACCTTACTTTCCCATAGCCATCAGGAGGGGGAGAGGGCAAGGGGGGAACTTGCCCCCCTCTGGCTCTGGGGTTTAAATAGTATCTCCGAAAGAAAAATTAGAATGATTTTCCATTTTCTCGAAACCGGTAAAGGAGGTCTTGAAAAGATTTTTTTGTTTTTAAAAATATTAAAATTTTTTTTTGAAAACTCAATACATACATTACATACATATACATAATGTTCAAAAACAATTTTTATTTTTTGAAACTTGATTAAGGTATAACGATTTCTTAATATTCTTCAAAATATTTTAAAAAATAATGTTAAAAACCCGAGGAAAAAATTTCATTTTCCTCAAAAATGATGAAAAATTTTCTGTGTGCTAAAAGGGTTATGGACAAATTACCGACAAAAAAATATTGACTGGTTGAAATGTCGACTTTTATCGACTTCTCTGAAAGGTAAAATATCGAATTGGTTTTTCCCGGCTGACTAAAATCTCGACATTTTGAAATCTCGACTGGCTTGAAAGAAGTTGTGAAAAATATCGACTTTTATCGACTTGTCGGTATTTTTCCCGTACAATAAAGTCGATATAAATCGACATTTTAAGTAGTCAGCATATTGACTTGTCGATATTTTTTGTCACTCATTTGAACGTTTTCCAAAGAACTTACTTACTTAAGGTGGCGCTAAGGTCCGGGGTGGACCAGGGCCTCTACCAACAAGCTTCTTCCAGCCGGCTCGGTTTCTAGCTAGCTGTCTCCAGTTTCGCACGCCAAGTTGGTTGAGATCCTCTTCCACTTGCGTGGGCCACCTTTTATGCTGTCCACCTCCTCTGCGTTGTCCCACGGGGTTGGACTCAAAGACTTTCCGGGCCGGAGCATTGGTGTTCAATCGCTCTAGGTGGCCCAGCCATCTTAGTCGTTGGCTTTTTACTTTTGTGGCTAGGTCGGTGTCGCTGTACAGCCCATACAGTTCGTTGTTGTATCTTCTTTTCCATTCCCCATCTATGCAGACGGGACCAAAAATCACCCGGAGAATTTTCCTCTCGAAACAGTCTAACGCGTTCTCATCCACCGTGAGCAGTGTCCATGCCTCTGCACCATACATCAGGACCAGGATGATAAGCGTCTTATACAGGGACAGTTTAGTTGCTCGAGAGACGGCTTTTCTTCTCAATTGTCTTCTTAGCCCGAAGAAACAGCGATTGGCAAGAGTAATTCTTCGTTTGATCTCAGCACTGGTATCGTTCGCTGAGTTTATAGCAGTTTTCTTTTGCCTGGCCCATCCCATCGCACTTCTTGGACGGCGGTGATTTCTGCTTTGTAGCAGTCTAGGGCCTCCGCTAAATGTTCGGCTGCACGTGGTCTATAGAGAGACAGAACATTCGTGCAGATCCGAAGTTCGTTGTCCTTATTTCGTTTGCTATGGTCGTCAACAGTAAATCCGTCCGTATCCGAGGCTTGTTGTTGCTTCGCAACTAAAATAGCTTTACGTGGCCGAGAAGTCACTCCGACGGCACGACCCCCAACCTGGAGGACCAGACCCTTACAATATTACTCCAAGGGCGGGGAGCCGGATTAACCGCTTCTTATAGGCCTGAGCTCCGAATATGTCGTAGTAGCCCGTATAAGGTGTTCACTAAGTAGTTCAGCCAAACTGGAACTGTAGACGCCACCGTTGATTCCATCTTGAGAATTCTTCCGCTGCCGCCTGGATGAAGGAGAAGTGCCTTAGTGGGAACACTCCTCCCCCCCTTTCTCGTTTGCTGCCCCCTAAAACCGTCCAAAGGGATTGGAACCCCATCTTCAGTTAAAGGTACTAGGTACCCGATGTTCACCGTGGGGAGGTGAGAGTAGGAGTTGATAGACAGAGGTTTGCTTTGAAAAAAAGCTTGTGGACGCTTGTGTCCTCTTGAATGCACATGTCTACCCTTTGAAAACGGGCTCACTGGACTGCAAAAAATTACAGACCAATAAGTCTCTCTTCGTTCCTCTTCAAGACACTGGAGAGAATTATTGATCTGCATGTTAGAGATTTTCTCAATCCAAACATTTTTGTGCAACTACCAACACGCTTACCTTAAAGGTAAGACAGTGGAAACTGCGTTGCATGAAGTCGTTTCACAAATTGAGTAAAGTCTCGAACATAAAGAACATGCAACTACGTTAAAACGGAGTCCATTGAATCTGCTCTGGAAGAGGTTGTAGTTGAGTATGCCATTGTGGACAGGATTTCATTTATACCATGCTCAATGGTAGAATCATAAACTCCCGACTTGGAGATACTATTGTTGAGAAAACAGTTACAAGAGGCACACCACCAGGAGGGGTAATTTCACCTCTCCTTTGAATCTTAGTTGTTAAAAAAATTCTTACAAGATTTAGGAATCAGGGCATTAAAATTGTGGTCTATGCAGACGACATAGTAATTTTGATATCGGGTAAGTATCGTACCACCATCAAAGATATTATGGAATCCGAACTTAAAGAACTAGCTTCTTGGGCAGCACAAAACGGTCTCGGGGTTAACCTTACACAAACTGAACTAGTTCTGTGCACGAATAAAAAGAAATTAGGGGACTTTACTCCTCCCAGACTTAATGACATTTCTCAGAAACTCTCCAACGAAGCTAAATATCTTGGAGTAATCCTTGATTCCAAGCTAACACGGAAACGGAACACAGAGGAAATAATGAAAAGGGCACTCTGGGCTTTCTACTTATGCAAAAGATCCTTCGGTACACGGTGGGATATGCGACCGCAGGTTATCCAGTGAGTGTACACGGCGATTGTTCGCCCCATATTTACCTATGGCTCTATCGTGTGGTGAAAGGCTGTTGAAAAAGTTAGCTATCTGAAAAACCTGATCAAGGAACAGATAGACTAGCCTGTGTAGGAATAACGGGGGCACAGAGGTCTACGCCACAAGCAGGGTTGGAAATTATTTTAAATCTTCCAGCCCTAGACGCGAGCATTAGATGCACAGCAGCCAAAAGCGCACTTCAACTCAAAAAACTGGGCTCCTGGAAGCACAGCACCTATCGTCATGGTTCTAACTTGCAAAGGTTTGACACAGTGGCCGGACTTGATGTGACGACTGACTACATCTACATACCACCTATAATACACAATTCGAATAAAAACTATAATAGATTTTAATAAACACTTCTCTATTTTAATAGCCGAAAGGCATGGCTGGGAGCCCAACTTACTAGCTAGGGAACAGGGTATCTCCTTCTACACCGATGGGTCAAAAATGGAAGAAGGAAGGAAGGAGTGTAGAGTCTTTCAGGCTGAGATTTACGTTACTGAAAAAGTGGCAGAAATGGTACAAACGAAAAAAACTGAGCTCGTCGGAGATCACATTTTTCGTGGACAGCCTAGCTGCTATCAAAGCTTTAACCAGTGAGACTATAAGATCCAAGACTGTAGCAAAATGCCGAGGCAAACTGAATAATATTTGTAACACTAACCGAGTCAAACTCTGCTGGGTTCCTGGACATAGCGATATAGTAGGGAATGATATAGCAGATGACAAGGAAAAGGTCAGTATCAAATAGAAACAGTAGTAGCCAATCAAATGTGGGATTAAACATCCCGATCGGCGTGATTAAAACGAAAATAGACCTAATAACAAAAGAGCAGATCAATAAATCCTGGAGGACTTGGAACGACTGCGTTATCGCTAGAATCTTATGGCCTTGAATTAGTGAAAAGAAAACTCGGTATATTTTATCACTGAGTTAAAAGAATATAAGAATGTTGATAGGTGTACTTACGGGTGATTGCGCCATTGGCACAATGGCCACACTGGGCTTATTCGCACTCGATTTCTGCACGAGCTGTCAGGACGTATAGAAGAAATAGAAACCATTGAACACCTGCTCTGCAATGAGAAAATTCATAGAAAGCACAGGCTGATTCGCAAATGAACCAGTCTATGTGAACCATTAGTTTAGGTGCATCTCTGCCTTCTTTTATAAGGGACCAATAGACCCCCGTGTACGCAACAGACTCTGTGCTGTGCACGCCCCTCTCAACCTAACCCAACCTAACCTATTTCTAGCTTTTAAAACTCCAATGCTACATTGATCCCAAAAAAGTCCTTCAAAACTCGTTTGTTTTTTAATGTCACAGTTTTTATTGAATCTTGAAAAATTCTTACTGTGTGACTTATGTTTATTACAGAACGACTTTCAGGCTTTAAAACGTTTTCTTTTAAATATCCATGTGTGAATTTATATTTACAATTTTTAAGATTCTAAGCTTTACAATTTAACACATACGAGCAAGTACATGCGCCTCAGACACTTCTAAGAGCAGCATACATGCAAACAACTTATGAATAAATTAATCGCTACACAAGAAGTTGAGAGCTGTGCAGCATGGAAACCACCCCATTGGTTCGAATTGAGCAATAATACTTGCGCAAGTGCCTCAACCTTGCTGTCACCGAAACCATAGTTTAAGCTTGTAGTTAGTCTAAGTATTTTTCTATAGAATTTAAGACCAAATTGCAATATGAACAATCGTATGTATGTGTATTAATTCAAGTTACTATTCATTGGGCTTTCGCTTTGCATTTTCCACACAACAAGCAATTTTATCCTTCGAAAAATAAGCCTCTATCTAAGTCATGAATGGCAACACTCAAACTTTTCTTGAGCGCAATTACTATTCAGCCCATCATCGTCCTCCTTCAGCCCCAATAACACCTTTCATTCTAGTCTTAGTTGCGTTTCAGTGTAGTAGTGATTGATATTGAGTACAGTATCTAAACAAAACGAACGGGAAAAGTTATTTGTTTTGGTTACCAAGTTCACCAAGGTAACCACAAAATCCGTTCTACTGCCATTCACAATTTGATGATAACCTTTTGCATTTACTACATACAAACACATTTCAAGTTATATACTTCCACAGATAGCTTATAATCAATTTCAAATTTATAACAAAAAGTATATATAAATCAAAAGAGCCATCACATCGGGTGTGCATTATTTCATTCATTTTGCTGGTGATTTTTTTAATTGATTTCTCTCAGCTGTTGTGTTGTGTGTCCTCGAAAAATTGAATTGACTTTGCCTTTTTTCCAAAACAATTGAAATACATACACGAGTAACTTTTTGAATTATGATTTTGTGTCATCGATAAAAAAGTGTTCCCTTCATTACTGAAAAACTGGATTAGAGAATTCAACGCATAATCAAATAAGCTTACTTTCCAGCTTGAAATCTCTCGTATGGACAAATGGTTTGGCGAGAAGCGTTTGTGGCTGTTTGGTAATCACCTTCCACTCCTGCCTAGAAGGTAAGTCCGTCATCATGGAAATTAAACATCTTTCCACACCGGCTGCTTTGTGTTATATGTTTAACAGTGTGAGTACCTATTATGAAAGCCCAAAACAGTCTGTGGAAAATTAAAAATGACAAATATACTGGTCGTCTGTCCTCGTTATCCTCGTTTCCCAGAGGAGGTTATATATACAAAAGAGCATAAGCATAATGTACTTACATAAACTCGCAATTGTTTCTGTTCATTGAGCGGTTTAATTGAAAGTCGTTTTTATTTTTGCGGTTTTTGGCTAGGCTTAAAAAAAAAAAAACGTTTCCCCACCACTGCTGCCACCAATTTCGTACCATTCGTTCACTGTTCAAAATCGATTTTCGTTCTTTGGTGGTGTTGATATTTTTATATATTTATATTTTTATTGTCTTTGTTAACAAGTGAATGGCTTTTTGAAGTGCAGCAAGCGATACCCAATGTCCAGCACGCGTGGTGTAATATCCTGTGACTTATATTGTTAATACTGTTGAATTATTACATCGATCGAAAAACAATCCTTTTATGTTCATATAATAATTTGTTTAAATGGTTATTTTTGATTGTAGGACAGAGGTGGACTACGATTGTTTTGTTGAAGGCGCACTTAAGAGAATATTTTTCCAAATCACTTTCCCCTTCAAATTCATCTTGAATCTTTATAATTTTTTGTTTTTCTTGATAAACTCGTTTTTCACTTTGTCAACTGTGATATAGTCAGTGGCGTAGCGTTGGTGGGGCGGAGGGGGCGGAGGGGGCGGTCCGCCCCGGGCGGCACTTTATGGGGGGCGGCAAATTTTGCGGCACTATATACGGGGTGGAGAAATTAAATAACTAATAGGTATTGACTGTAAAGTTTTGCCGCCCTCAGCAAATGTATTCATGTGAATTACTGAATTTGCAATTCAGGTAGGAACTTACGCGATCAGAAAGGCTACGCCTTGAGTTTCAGGGACCGTATTCACGACTCCATATATTGAAATACCGATTCCCGAAACTATATTGCTGATTGCCAAAGGTGCCCTGCTGTTCGCATAGTTATTAAATTTAAGCGTCCCTAGAAAATTCTGTCCGGGCGGTTGGTACTGAAACCAAAAGTTTTGTCATAAACAGAAAATTATTACCAAAATTCTTTTGAACAATGGATAGGTACAAAGGTAGAAAGTAAGGTTAGGTTAGGTAGAAGTGGCTGTCAGTACTAAGTACTGACACACTTAGACCAGAATTGGTCCGTTGTGATACCACATGAATCTTAAAAACTCTTTCCTTACTCGCTAAAACCACTTTGAGCTCCTGACGAAGCGTGTGAGACTATAAATGTCTGTGTTTGCCAGATCACTAGGATCGTTAAAGAAGTAAACTCCTAAATGGAGCCTACGTCTGAGGGAAAGAGCAGGGCATGTGCAGAGAAGGTGAGGAATCGTTTCCTCTTCCTCCTCGTCCATGCAGCTTCTGCAGAAATCGTTTGAAGGTACGCCAAGCCGCGCTGCGTGCCTGCCTATTAAACAGTGTCCTGTTATGACACCTACAATAGAGCTAATATGCATTCTATTTAGAGATATTAAACACTTGGAGCGTTTGAGGTCAAGGTTTGGCCATACTTGTTTTGTCGCCAAACAAGTAGTGATGTTTTCCCACCTTGTGTTTGTTCTCTTCAACGCATCTTGCTTCAGTAAAAGCTTACACGTAGCGATGGGTATACCAATGTTTACCTTTTCAGGTAAAATGGGTAGTAATGTTCCACTTCTAGCGAGTTCATCAGCTTTACAATTACCTGGAATGTCACTATGACCCGGCACCCAACAAAGGTGAATATTAAACTGTTTCGCCATCTCCAACAGAGATGATCGACAGTTGAGGGCTGTTATAGAGTTTGTACGGACAGAGTCCAGGGATTTAATGGCGGCTTGACTATCAGAGAAGATGCGGATATCCGAGCATGATATCACGTTTTCTTTGAGCCAAGACAGTACTTCTTTTATCGCTAGAAGTTCCGCCTGGAATACGCTACAGTGATTAGGAAGACGGAATGAGAGACTTAAATTTAGTCTTTCAGAGTACACTCCCCCACCAACCCCATCTTTGGTCTTCGATCCGTCAGTGTAGAAGTGAATTGATTGATCTTCTAAGAATTCCACATCCTCCCAGGTGGATCTGGAAGGTATGGTCACTTCAAAATTTTTATCGAAATTCAATTGTGGGATTGTGTAGTCAGTGTTACTAGGAAGTGTTCCGAATGAATTCAGAATAGCGGAGTGACCAATCTCATTATTGATCCACTGTGAAGAGGCTTTGAGGCGAATGGCTGTGCTCGCAGCCGTTTGTTTGCTGAAAATATCGAGAGGTGTCAGATGGAGAAGAGTGTCTAATGCAGCGGAAGGAGTCGACCGAAGTGCTCCAGTAGTACATAGACATGCTGTTCTTTGGACTTTGCTTAGTTTGTCGCGATGTGTCGCTTTATCCAAGGCAGTCCACCATACTGCCACGCCATAAGTTAGAATCGGTCTAATTACCGAAATGTATAGCCAGTGAGTGATTCGAGGTTGGAGGCCCCATTTACTACCTACGGCTTTTTTGCAGGAGAAAAGTGCCACTGTGGCTTTTTTCACTCTTTCTTGTATGTTAGGTTTCCAACTTAACTTCTTATCTAAGATGAGACCCAAGTATTTAGCTTCGTCTGAGAATTTTAGTGGAACACCATTAATAATAGGGGGGTCTGTTTGCGGAATTTTGTATTTCCTGGAGAAGAGGACAAGATCTGTTTTATGGGGGTTAACTCCAAGTCCGCATCGATCTGCCCATCGTGTTAGCTTGTTTAGAGCGTTTTGTAGAAGATCTCTTAAAATGTTAGGATGTTTTCCTGATACTGCTATAGCAACGTCATCCGCATAGGCAATCACTCTGTAGCTCTCTGCCTCTAAGGTATTCAGCAGTTCATTAACTACCAAATTCCAAAGAAGGGGAGAAAGCACCCCGCCTTGCGGTGTACCTCTACTGACAGATCTTCTTGCCGAAAAGCCGCCCAGTTTTGAATTGATAACCCTGCTTGTAAGCATCTGATTAATCAGTTCACCAAGCGACCCATCCACATTCAGAGAAACCAGTGCAGATATGATTGCAGATGTATCAACGTTATTAAAAGCACCTTCTATATCTAGGAAGGCAACCATTGTATATTCTTTATAATGGAGGGAATATTCGATGGTACGAACTAGTGTGTGGAGAGCTGTCTCCACTGACTTCCCTTTGCAATAGGCATGTTGAGCTGTAGACAATAGTCTCGTATCAATGCTTGACCTTAGTTCGATATCAATCAGTCGTTCAAAAGTTTTTAGAAGGAAAGATGATAGGCTAATAGGTCGTAAATCTTTAGGGTTTACGTGGGAACATTTACCGGCTTTGGGTATAAACACAACTTTGACTTCTCTCCATAGAAGCGGAATATGGACCAGATTTAAGCAACCATTGAAGATGACTTCCAGAATCGGCAGAATTACTTCTAAGTTCATCTGTAGTTCAGCCGGAATGATGCCATCTGGCCCCGCCGACTTGTATGGTTTGAAGCTATTGAGTGCCCATTGTAATTTTTCCCTTGTAATCAGACCTTGTGGAAATGTTAGTTTTTCGCTTGTCCTGTAAAGGGCAGTGCTATTAACAGTCTGTGAGCTGCCTGGAAAATGAGTATCCAGTAGCAAATTGAGCGATTCTTCGCAAGAGTTGGTCCAGGAGCCATCAGCATTTTGAAGGCAGCTAGGCATAACTGGATTTGTGGAGAGGATTTTTCTTAATCTTGATGCTTCTGAGGCTTCTTCTATATTGCCACAGAATGTCCTCCAAGAAGATCGTTTGGTTTTCCTCAATTCTTTTTTATATAATTTTAGTGATTCTTTATAGGAATCCCAATCGGACATTACTCTAGTACTTTTAGCTCGATTGAAAAGTTTCCTACAGTTTTTTCTGAGCGGTTCGAGCCCCGAAGTCCACCAATGTGGCTTCCTTTTACCCCTTATTAGAATAAGAGGACAGGAGGTTTCTAATGATTTGTTTAGGGCTAAAGTAAGATCATTGACTTTGCTGTCAAGATCGTTTTTGTTGGATGGAACACTTAAAATGTCAGGTTTAATAAGTCTCTTAAGTGTTTCTCTGTACTTAGGCCAGTCTGTTTTCCTATGATTACGAAAAGTTAACTGGCCAGGAGGTTCATCGTTCAAGCTGAATTGAATGTATCTATGATCAGAGAACGAGTGATCACTAGAAACTTTCCAGTTTAAAATCATCTGATAGATGTTGTCGGAGACAAGAGTTAAGTCTAAAACTTCTTGTCTGTTTCTGGTAACGAAAGTTGGTTCATTGCCTACGTTACTTACTATAAGGTTAGTATTTAGGATAAAATCGAAAAGAGACTCACCTCTATCGTTAATATCAGTACTACCCCATACTGTGTGATGGGCATTGACATCACTCCCAATAATGAGGCTGATATTTCGCCTTTCTGCTTCAGCGATAAAATTCTCCAGGGTTTTACCTGGGAGAGGGCCAAGGTGGTCATGGCCGAGATACGCCGATGCTATCCAAAGTGTGCCTTTGGTCGTCTCCAGTCTTGCAGCCGTAATATCTCGATCGCTGAAATTAGGTAGTAAATATACATTAATGCTACTTTTTACTAGTATGCAGGATCTAGGTTCACCTTTACCGGACGCATACAGTAGGTAGTATCCAGGAGTCCTGAGTCCCTTTACGATGGATTTCACAATCCAAGGTTCTTGGATCAGGACGATATCCTCTCCGTTGCTGGATATTCGGAGAAGAAGTGAGGCTGACGCCTTGATGGAGTGTTGGAGGTTAATCTGAACTAACTGCAGCATTTTGGCTACAATTAGGCAGATCAGCCTCCACCACGGTATTATCAGGTTCTTCCAAGTCAGAGGACGAACTTAAAAGCTCGTCCTCACTTAAAAGAACACTGTTTAAATAGTCTTCAGTTTCCATGTCGGAAAGGCTGTCGACGTTAGGAGAGGACTCCACTGGAGCCGAAGATGCCCTGGATGCATCATCTTCCAAACACGGGAAGGTGATGGACACACCAGGGTCCCCGACCACAGCTTCGTCTTCTTGGGGGTGTGGAGGAGCGCAAGCTGCATCTACCTCATCTTTTTTATAGACCCTAAGGTTCATTGTCTCAAACCCGAACCTAATCACACCTTTAGTCTGCGCCAGAGGAACAAGGGATTCTTTATTAATCACAATGATTGCGCCTCTGTAAAGGCCTTTTTGTTCCTCCAGTTTCGCGACTTTCCAGTTGTGAGTGGGAAGGGATGGATTCGAAAGCTGGATTATCTGGAGTATTTCATCCATACAGGAGGGTTCAGCCGGGATCCAGGTACGTGCTCTTGGCCTGCAAGGGATGTCCTCCTTAGCAATTACCTCAAGCTTCGCACCTGGCCAGACTTCTCCTATCCTGCTGATAGCCAGCTTATAGAGATCGCACGATCTCTGATCATCGCAGGCGATGAGCTTGACATGGCCCTGGTGCCAACCGCCATCACTAGTGATTGGAGGAGGTCCCGGGTTGTCCCTCATAAGACTTAAGAAGCCAGCCGAGAGCTTCAATTTCACCATCTGCCAATGATCAGAAGATATCGTACCATCTATATCGCTTCTATCAATAACCGCAACTACGATTTTATCTTTTAGAACATCTCTAAAAGATTTGATTGGGGGTTTGAGGGGAGTGCTGGTGTTTTGCACTTTTGTCCTTTTAGCGTAAGGCATGGTACCTTCAATAGACCGTTGTCGCTTTGACGTGGAGTCGCCGCTGGTCTGGTGTTTAGCTAAGAAGCTCTTAGCCCACCTTACTTTTGCTTCATGCTTTGAGTCACCTCCAACCTTCGGTCTCGCACCAAAGATCTTCAGGATCCTCTCAGCATTCCGCTTATCCTTGTAAAAGGACCCACCAGGTGTAAGCTTACGCCTACCCCCACTGGGACCCGTGTGAGCTACACTCACGTTAGAGGTGGAAGGGCCATGCTTCACGATCCCTCCACCACTAAAGTGAGGGTGCGAAGTTTGGGGAGGTTTACTCTCCGTAGTGGTGGAAGGGCCATGCTTCACGATCCCTCCACCACTGAAATTGGGTATTTCTACCTTACTCTCACTGTTCTTGTTGCCAGCAACTAGACCATGATTTCTCACGGTTTCGCCACCAACAGGCAAGACAGGAGGTACAGCAGACGACTTTACAGTCGCACTGCCGGCCGAACTTGAAGAAGAACCGGACTTACCACTAACATCATTTGAAAAATTCATTTGATTCCCACGAGTATCGGAGAAGGGGTGGTCACTCTGCACAGAGATCCGTATATGCAGAGAAGGCTAGTTAATTCGAAGATTGCCATCTGTCCGAATACTCCGTTAGCGACTGAGCTAGTATTTGAATTGGGCCCTCAGCCAGGCTGATCATCGGCACGGGTCGTATAACACCTTGATCCAGCCCAATATAGGAGATTTGGGGAGAGGAAGGATATGATGATGTGGGGAGCAACAGACAGCCTCATCGCCGTTCTGCCGAGAAGGAATGAGGGAAGGAACACCGAACAGCTTTTTCGCCGTACCGGTGAGGGAAAAGGAGACGACAGACAGCATCATCGCCGTACCGCCTAGAAAGGAATTATATGATAGGAATCGTCGGACAGCTTCATCGCCGTACCTACGAGGGAGGTAACTCATTGGACAGCATCATCGCCGTACCGCCGAGAAGGGAGTGTCGTACAGCATCACCGCCGTACCTCAGGTGGGGGGGGGGGAAACACGTTGGACAGCATCTCGCCGTACCGCCGAGGGGGAGGGGTGAGGGAGGGAGGGAGGAAGGAGTTTTGGGGGAAAGTAAGAAAATAATGATTGAATATTCAAAATATTATGGCGTTCTTAAGAACTTTGCAGCTATTACGGCGGGTATATACAAAGCAACCATTCAATAAAAAGAAAACACTTATTCACATTAAAATGTTTTCAAAGAAAATGTACTTTTTGAACTTTTTCTTTTGAATTTTTGATTAAAATCAGTCACAAAGCTTTCAAGAAAACCAAAAATCATTGTTGTTGAGCTGTTTTTCAGAAAAATAATATTTGGTTGGGGTCAAAATTCTGTCTGAGGAAAAACTCTGTTTTCAAAAGTCAATTTTTCATAATTCAGCTTTTCAAATTTCAAATTTTTTTAATGAAAAAAGGAGTTACCAGTTTTTCTCTGTAAGGCGACAATTTGTTTTATGTCACATGTCATATTTGATGGTTAGCGTCAATATTTACTTAAGCAAAATATGATGACCTTTCCCTAAAAAATCATTAAAAAACCCTCAATCAACAACTCTGCATGGCCGAACTACTAAATAGAGCATTATATATAGAAATATAGTAACACAAAACTGTTCTTATTTCGATTTAGCTTAAGCCCTTGCAAAGACTCTCTTCAAACTTGGAATTCACCTTTTTAAGGTTTGACTAGAAGGAACATTTATGTTTTTAGCTCCAAAATAACGGTATCTTTCATAAAACTGTTATATAAGACAAACTTATTTGGCTTAAAAACGACTAGTTTAATTTTGTTCATGAATTCTTGTGTCCAAAATAAAAAGCAGAATTTTTACTTTTTCTTAAAATTTTGTTAGGCAGGATAAGAAAGCTGAATTTTGAAAAGCAGTTTCTTTCTCTAAACAACAGAGTTTTGAAAAGCAGAATTTTGAAACCAAAATTTTGACTTATTTTCAAGGAAATTGTGTGACAAGTGGCAGGTACCTTCCATTTTGGTTAAAAAAAAAAAATAATGTAAAAAATATATGAGGGGAATGACCATAAACTTATATATACCAAGTGTAAAGAAAATCCTTCCAGTCGTTTAGGTTGTAGCGGAAGGGACAAACAGACAGACGGAATTGTGAGACCCACTTTTTCGTCTTCCCTATCAATTAAAATCTCGAGTTCGACGATGAGAAATCACTTGAGATATTTTTTTTCATAAACAAAAAGTGGACATTTATAGATAGTAAATTTAGCTTTGCCGAAAAATTTTATTTATTTTTTTTTTTGGTTTATATTAGTAGATTTTTTTTTAATTTAAATATTTACAAATTTGGAGGGGGCGGCAAAATTTTCCACCGCCCCGGGCGGCAGAAACTCACGCTACGCCACTGGATATAGTTTTCATAGGAAAGGCAAAAAGGATACTCGATGATAGCTGAACATCAAGCGGACATTAGAAGCTGATTTTTACAATGTAAAAATGTTAGACAAAGAGAAGAGGGGTAACAGGAGATACACATTAGAAAGTAGAAAGCTTGAGATTACAAGAAACGGAAATGATCGCTTGGCCTTCAGAAACCAGTTTGTACGGAGTTAAGGGCAAGTAGGGAAGAGGGGGGTAGTTTAGGCCAGGGGCAGCTTAGGACAACGGCCAAAAAAGTATCAAAACAAATACTTTTAAATACTTGATCACAATTTTACAAAGGCAATTCTTCTTCAAATAGATATGTGATGATATTTGGGACGATATCAGCTTTTAAAAAATAATTAAAAATAAATGTTTGTTTTCGGGTTCCCATTGTATTTTTTTTTCGATCTAAGACGTTGGCATTTTAGAAAAAAACTAGCTGGAATCAACGTGGAAAAAGTTCTTTAATATCATATTTAGTTATTGTGTGATTATTTATTAAACAATATTTTTATTGTTTAACATTGTTTAAAAAAAAAAAAATTTTAGTTTGTATGTCTACTTGGGGCACTTTTGGACAGTAGATGAGGGGCACATTTGAAAATCTCCAAACCAGACTAAAATTTAATATAATAAATAGCGTTTCAAAAAGTGAGCCAAGTCGCCCAAGTGTTAAGCACCTTGTAACAAGATATCACAACAAAAACATAAATGTTAAGAAAAGAGCCAAGTTCTTACATGTACAAGAAACCGGTGCGTAAAAAGTCTGCCAAAAAAAGTAATGAGATCTAAAATACATGCCAAGTTTTAAGTTCATGAAGTTTAATATCAAATATCTTAGGTAGAGTTATATCGAAAACACTCCAAACTATGACAAAAATTTGGCATTTAATGATTACTGATTAATTAAAATTTGGTGGGTTCACTGGTCAAGTTTTCATACATTTAAGTTTGTGATTAAGGTCATATGTAATAAAGGGAAAACTTGCCAAGTAAATCCACCATACTTTAATCAGTAATCATTAAATACCAAATTTCTGTCATAGTTTGGAGTGTTTTCGATATTACTCTACTTAAGATATTTGATATTAAACTTCATGAACTTAAAACTTGGCATGTTTAACATTTATGTTTTTGTTGTGATTTCACTCCTTTTTGCAAAGATTTATTTTGGTGATAATTAAGCCCTACCGCTCTACAAAGTTTCATAATTCTACAACAATCAGAAGGGCTTCATATAGTTTACAAGAACTTTTGTGAAAGTAGGTGGATGCCACGCCCCTGAACTGAAAGTTCCAATTTTTCGATTTTTTTCTTTCAAAATATTTCAAGCCCTAACGACATACCAATTTTTATCGCTCTACAACAATTGAAAGTACTCCATATTATTTTTAAGAATTTTGAAGAATGTGGGTGGATGCCACGCCCCCTGAATGGAAAATCTCAATTTTTCAATTTTTCTCTTTCTAAGTACTTCAAGCCCTACCGATCTACCAATTTTCATCGTTCTACAACATTTGGAAGTGCTCCATATAATTTATATGAATTTCAATGAATGTGGGTGTATGCCACGCCTTCTGAATGGAAAATACCAATTTTTCAATTTTTCTCTTTCTTAGTACTTCAAGCCCTATCGATCTACCAATTTTCATCGTTCTACAACAATCGGAAGTGCTCCATATAATTTATTAGAATTTTTAAGAAAGTGGGTGGATGCCACGCCCACTGAATAGAAAATTGCAGATTTTCGATTTTTTCCTTTGTATGCACTACAAGGCCTACCGTTGTGCGAAATTTCAAGCTTCTACGATGTCAGGAAGTGCTCCATAATTTTTATGATCTGTCAGTGAGTCAGTCAGTCAGTTACGGTTTTTGCGATTTTTGAAGTCCTATATCTCGGGAATTACTAATGCTAAAGAGTTGAAATTTGGTGAGCCATCTGTGTTTGCTCAGCTAAGCAAATACATACTGTGAATTTGAAGTTTCTGACTTTATTGGTAGTGAAGTTAGAGGGGGGTTGAAAATCGCCTGAGTTTGTTCCTGTAAAAAGGGTTTAGTGCCGCGACCGTGCCCTTTGATAGACCTTTATTTCATCAAATCTTCGAAAATGAACTATGGCCTAGCTTATCATCAAGCAAATAATCTTACTTTCCAGTACGCTAAGGCATTAGAGAAAGACAATCTCCTACGACTTATTTTAACTAATGTTATGTTTTGAAATAATTTATTATTGTTTAATAAGGATTAAGACTTGATTAAATGCGTTTTTCAAGGCATGTCCAGAACTGCCCCAGGGCTGTCCAAAACTACCCCCCTAGGGGACAGAGACGGTTTATCTCGGTTCAGATTAAATAATTGTATTTGTACGGTACAGAAAGATTTATTTTAACAGCACCTTTCAAATGCAAATGTTGTTTCATTTTTTTCTTTTGAAGTGGAAGTGAGATAGAATGTTTCATATGAGTCAAACAAAGACGAACTGAATCAAATGAATCCTTCAGCGCCATATAAGAAAAGATTCATTTTCGATTTTTAAAACTATTTGTCCTAAGAAGATTTAACAAGATTTATTTCTAATCTTCTAGATTTAAAGAAGATTTGAGGTAAATCTTATTAATTCTCAGTTAAGTGTTTGGTGGAAACCAAGCCTATAATTGTACCCTCAAAATCTTCTACCAAAATGTATTTTATCCAATCAGCTTTAAGCTGCCTGACCCATAGTGCTGTCCTTTTAGGACTATTAAATCATCACTCATCTGGCCAAACGCAAAAGTTTTTCTTCAATCGTTGGAAGTCTCTGTTAAATGAGCTGACGGAATTGATTGCTTCGATTTCTCTTGCACACACTCTTAGGACCAATGCGTTGTTTTTGGCAGATTCTGTATTTATTGACAACATCTCTGAACCGATCGACTTGAATTTGGCCACCAAACGTTGAAAAGTCGATTTGAAAGGACGACCATATACAAATACATATTTCACTTAACATCACCTCACCATGCATATCTTATAAATAATGCACAAAAATTGCAGAAATAATTACTTTACTGGTAATAATGGTTATCCACATTGAACATTTTACAAGATTGAAAAATAAAATAAAATGCACGACTGAATCGCACGTACTTGCTCTTATGTTCAAGTTGTGTGGAACTTAAGAACTTTAAAAAATATTCAAGTAATTATAGAAAAAGTATAAAAAAGCATTTAAATCGTTCTTTTAATTGTTTAAACAGCCTGATAACTAACTTAGAGCGCAAAAAAAAGTATGCCATTTGGTTACTTAAAAAAATATCAATATATGCAAAAAAAAAATTTAAAATCGTTGGAGCCGTTTTCTTAAAAATTAATTTTTTATATATAAAATTCTTGTAACATTTTTCAAAAAAAAATTTGGTATGCCAATTTTGAGTATATATTCATATACATTTAAAACTGAAATTTCAAAACAATTCATCAACCCGTTTTTGAAATATTGAATTTTCAAAAAAAAATTTTGAATCTTTTTTTAAAAATCCAAAATTTATTTTTTAAAAAATTTTGGTATGCAGTATTATTTATATTCTAACAAAGCTTTTGTGCAAAAAATTTTATTGAAATCGGATGAGCGGTTAATGAGAAAACCAAAAATCAAAAAAACCGTTATATGACAGGTACCGTTAATAAATGTTTTTGGTGATTTTTTTTCTTACTAAAAGGTATATCATATCTACAATAATACACTGATTTTTTTTTATCAAAATCGTTGGAGCCGTTTTTGAGATAAATAAGCTTTTCCTTAACGGTTGTATGGCAAGTACCGTTATTTTTTGAGCTAAAAAAAAAATTTCAATTTCCCCTCTGGAGAGTTACAAAAAAACCTTAAGTTCAAAATTTGAAGAAAATCGCTTCAGTGGTTTAGGCTGTAGGTTGAGGTACGGACAGACAGACAGACAGACAGACAGACAGACAGACAGACAGACAGACAGACAGAATTGTGCCACCCACTTTTTTCGTGTTCTCTATCATCGTAATGTCATGTTTGATTGTTATCTCGAATTTTTTTTTTTGCACGAATCCAAAACTTGCCCTATAGTACCTATATCGCAAGTAAAAATATAGTGCATCCAAAATTTTTCAATAATGTTAGCATACCTACCTACCTTACGTAAATAAATGATAATTTAAACAATCAAATAGTATTTATTCCCCATATCGTCGGTACAATGGTAAAACTCAGTAAGTGCACAAAAAAATATTCCACAAAATGAGAATTTAATGATTTTTTTTAATCCAAAATGTCCCATTTTCCACGGTTTTTATAAGGACATTGCAAGGTATGCTCGGTAACGTTATTTCAAAATATGCAGACCATGACTTTAGCTTCAAAACGTACGCCCGTTTAAATTTCCTTCAATAGTGTAATTTGTTAGTAAGTGAGTTTAACCTTTGAACCACCGATATGGAGCAGAAATTTGTCCTGTTTATTCCTTCGACACTTAAATTGATGATTGAAAAATCAGGTTTTGAGAAGACTAATTAATAAGAACTAAAATTAACAACAGGATTTAACTTAAATAATATTTATTGGTATTTTCTTATGTTAATTTTGTAAACAACTACATGAATTTTTTTAGAACATGGTGTTTCGTTCTCATGCTTATATCTCAAAAAGTGTCTAGTCCATTGAAATGTTTCTACCTATATTAAATAGATAGAATATTTGACGCTGTACAAAAAATACTTGTATATCACACCGTCTTGATGATAGATATTCCGCTCCAGGAAAACAGAAAATTGCGATGCACCCCCTCTAAATATAATACACAAACCAAACATTTTGAGAGGATTTTTTGGAACAATCATGAAAAATTTACAATTAATAGAGCAGAGTTTCCCAACGTGGAGCCCAAGCCCCACAGGGAGGCAATTAAATTTTTAAAGGGGTCAATTTTACATTCTGATGCCTTACAAACTTAGATCTCAAAATTAAAAGAAAGGAGAAAAAGATCTCACTTTCGCACTCATTTATTTTCAAAAAGAGTCCGGACTTAGTCCTTGCTTGTTCAAAATTTTGTTTGTGCTAAATTGTGAACGCTTTTTTCCAGCTATTTTATATAGAACAAAATGAGAAATGAGGGACTTATACTTAATGCTGAAGTAAAACGGCTCTTGAAACTGTTTTAAAATATTTGTTTAACTTTTTTATTCACTTAAGCAATTAACCAGAAATGAAAAATCTATAAACGATCGATTCTAAGGTATTTGAGAGTTACATATTTAGTCGATATTTTCGAACAAGAACAACTAGACGAATTTAATAACTTCAAGCTAAATACTTCTCGTATCGGGGAATGAAATTAAGGCAGTTGATCTGCTCCGTTTACCGCCATCAGCTCATGTTTTTTGGGATATTCCCGTTAAGTTAAAAACAATGAGGTTTTTTGTTATTTTTGAAGTTACATAAATAATAAATAAAATAAATAAATTAGGTTGCGCAACAGCTCATGGAGAACCAGGGCCTAGTGACTTACAACTCACAACCATTCCTGTGTGCGTGTTGTTGGCAGGAATGGAGGGGACATACAGTTTTTTGCCGAGTCTGAACGGCTAAATGAGAAGCACTTTTTCATGACAAGTATACTCTTGGAGGATTTGTCCGTTCCTCGCAAGAGGCAGTACCTCGGATAATCGAACCCACACCTTCGGCATGACAGTCCTACGCACTAACCATCATGCCACGAGGAACTACGAAGTTACATAAACAACGAGTCGTTAATTTGAAAACAAAATTTTCAATGCCTTTTGGAAGTAGTAATCTTCTTCTTCAAAAATGAGTTTAAATATTGAACTATCTGTTTCAGACTTCGAGAAATCCTTACGGTGCATATCCATTTGAGAGTTAAAAGACTGCAAGCAACTCTCAAGTAGCTCTCAAAAGTTAAGCTGCCAAGTGGACGCAGTCATGAAAAAAGTTCACAGAGGGGTAGACAGCTATCATCAGTCAATATCAAGATTTTTGTAGTGAAAATACTTTCAACTCAAATGTACCTTTAGTTAATTGTAAGTCTTCATTTGCCCCTTAATAATAAAAGGGTAGAATGCGGTTTAATATGCTTAACACATAGATTTCAACAGGGTATTTCTCAGAGCATACAAAATATACTGTAAAGGTTGAAACTGAATTTGGAATTTTCTTGAAAAAAAAAATTATCTATAGTTTCATAACCTCAAAAATAGTGAACAACGGTGATAGCTAACATCTAATTAAGGATATCTCGGAGAGTAACAAAGGAATAATTGAAAACATTTTAACCAAATTTTGAAGTAAGACGTTAGTGCTTTTAGGCGTTTTATAATATAATAATTCTATTGAAAACCTCTATTGTTACCTAACAAAAATTACGAAAAAAAGGTTATTTTTCCGATTTCTAAAGGGAATATCTTAAAAACCCGAGGTGATGGTGGAATATAGATGACAGATTCTTCACTTGTCGTTTCAAAAAGTTAACAGATATTTGTAAGCCTGTGTTATTTTCGCAACCAACCCACTTTATGTTGAATGTTATTAAAAAATAATGCTTTTTTCTCAGAAAAGAAGAATAGGACATGAAGATGTTTGTTAATCGGTTAGTTATGAGGAGTGAAGTCAGTAAATATTCCAAGAACTATTAGGAAGATTCTGAAAAATTAAAAATCCTTGGTGTTGGCTGTGAAAATGAAATATTAAAGGCACAGATAATTTCTTATCAAAATCGTAGAAGCCATTTCTGATAAAAATAAACTTTTCCTTAAAAAAAGGGTCTGTCAAATGATTTAAAACAAATTAAAAGAACAACATGTGTAAAAAAAAAAAACTTCATAGGAAAAAGCAACATAGGAAAAATGCAGGTATTTTTGATCGAATTCCATATGCGTTTTTTCCTATGTTGGCTCAGTCAGTAAAAGGCTTTTCTTCTTTAACATGCGTCCAAAGATGCTAGCCTCACGCAATCTTTTTTTAACATAATCAGGAGATATGGTCCGACCTCTGTTTTGCCAAGAATCACTGCTCTAATTTCTATCGCAAATTTGTTTTGCGTTGCCGAACAAGAAGCCAATATTCTCTTGGCACCTTTTCTAAAGCTTAATTGTTCTTAAGCAATTGAAGAGCATTAAATACTATCGTTTAAGAGCATTTTTATATTTCAGATATTTTGCCGTACGATTTTCTATCTGCATGACTCTTGACAATGAGGCACCGAGCATTTACATTTCAGGATTAATTTTTCTCACTATGCAAAACTCCTGAAACGGGCTATTTTCAATATTTTGAATGCGTAGATTTAAAAACTCTAACCTAAAATTTTGTAAGCCGCTTGAATTTAGAAAGCAAGCATAATTTATAACCCGTTTCTGATTATGTGCAAGATTGACTTTTGTGCATTTGGACAATTTATGGTTTTAATGAAAAATAACACAACTCTACGCCAAATTCATTTCTTTCATCGTTTAGTTGGTACACCACTTATTCAGGTAAAAAAAAAAATGGAGAGGTTTGTTGCAGAAACACAGGAGATACGGAAGGAAGAAAAGTGGCTATGGAATCGTTTCTAATTACGTGCACGCCACTGTATGGCATCCAACTATAGGGCTATACAAAGAAAACAAATGCTGAACCCATCCAAAAATTCCAAAGCAAGGTTCTTCGTGGAATGATTAATGCCCCTTGGTATATTAGAAATAGCGATCTACATCGTAAATTGAAATGATTACAGAAGTGGTTAAAAAACACGCTGTATCACACAATCAGCGACTGCACAATCATACCAACTCCGAAATGGAGACCGTCTTTAATGTACGAAACAATGTTCGGAGATTAAGAAGAACCAAGCCTAATGAGCTGATGGTCTAAAAGTTATGGGAAAGTGTTAGTTATAACTTTAAGCTTCCCCCCATGTGATTTATAAATTAAGAAAGAAAAATCATTTGTCGATCTTTCATAGATTGGTCCTGATTCATCGGTAAATCTAGTGCGCTAAGAGTTTAATACGACTCGGAACCGATTATTACCGAATGTCGTTTCGAAGATTTCCATCGGATAAAAACAAAAAAATAGAACAAATATGGTTTGTGCGTTGGACGGTCATGCCGAAGGTCTGGGTTCGATTCCCAGCCGTGCCGCCTAAAAACACCGAGGAACTGCCTCTTGCGAGGAGCTGTTCGGACTCGGCAAAACACTGTAGGTCCCCTCCATTTCTGCAGGCAACACACACACAGGAATGGTTGCGATTTGTGAGTCACTAGGCCCTGGCTCTCCACGAGCTGTTGCGCCACCCAATTTATTTATTTATTTTACATATAAAGCAGATCATTCATCGTTTCCCTATTTTGTTTCCTTAATTACTATTGAGATTTAAACTTGTTTGATAAACACTTTGCTATAAATGAATTCATCTAGTCTGTTTATAAAAAATCATCAAATTAAAACTAATTTAATTTTATATTCTCCTCACTTGTTTTTTGAATCTCGTTAAATACATATCTTGTTTGTTTTTATAAATAGTTCGCAGTTTTATTTCGATTCTATCAGGTTATGGGCCCAGGCGTTCTTCAATAGAAAGTTCAAGAATATTAATTCAATTTTCTTTCCTAGCATACATTTTATTTATCATTGAAGATAATAATGGCTGGATCAATGTTGAGCATTGATAAACTTGATGCGAGCAATTACGGAAGTTGGAAAATTCAAATGAGGAGCATCCTGATTTTTCAAGATTTGTGGCAATACGTATCTGGAAGAAAATTGAAGCCTGAGGAAGAGGATGAAAATGAAGCAACAGCGTGGTGTGTTGCAGCTGAGAAGGCGCTTGCGATGATTTTCTTGAGCGTGAAATCGACGGAGCTGATTCACGTGAAGAATTGCAAGACTTCTAATGAAGCATGGATTCGCCTCAATGAGATTTTTCAGCCTACAGGACCTGCGAGCAAGATTAGTCTTTTCAAGAAATTGTTGACATGCAAAATGACCGGGACTATTTCGATGTCATGCTATTTAAATGAATTTTATAGCATTTCTGAAAAGTTGAGAGAGATACAAGTGGAGATTCCGGAGGAGCTTTTAGCTATTATTTTGTTGTGCAGTCTAACAGATCGTTTCGAAAATTTTGTTGTAGCAATGGAAAGTCGGGATGTAATGCCACCACTTTCTGTGCTAAAGGCAAAATTGCTTCAGGAGGATGCAAGAAAATTTGAAAAGGATTGTGGAAATGGTGAAAATCATGTTCTGGCAGCAAATAATCAACGTTCTATCCAGACGGGAAAAGGTAAGAAGATGCTGAAGTGCTTTTCATGCGGGAAAGTTGGGCATTTTGCTTCGAAGTGTCCCGAAAAACACAAGGAACGTCAAAAAACAGCTTCTTCATATGGTTTGTTCCATGTCCAGGAATCTAGAATTGTTAATTTTGGAGAATGGTGCTTGGATAGTGGAGCAACGTCCCATATGTGTTCAGAGAAAAGGTTGTTCACCGATTTTAAGGAAGATTTTCAGCAGAGGATCCATTTTGCGGATGATAAATTTCTGTTGGCCAGTGGCATAGGAGCTGTTATGCTGGAATTGGAATCTGGAAGGGTTGAACTGAAAAATGTGTTCTATGTTCCAGAGCTGAAAGGAAACTTTTTATCGGTGAGTAAGATAACACGAAAGCAACACACTGTCGAGTTTTCTGGAAGAAACGCTTTTATAAAGGATACAAAAGGAAATGTAGTCATGAAAGCTATTTTAAGCGGTGAGGTGTATGTTGTCAAACCAAAGTCTATGGTAGCAGCGTTGACCGTGAGTCAAATTTCATCAGTAAAGTGGCACGAACGGTTTGGTCATCTCAATATTGCAAGTCTTAAACAGATGTCGTCCAACCAAATAGTTTTGGGACTTGATAAAATAAACGTCAGTAAGGACCTAGATTGTGTTGTCTGTGCTAAAGGAAAGATAACAACAAAACCGTTTCCTCAACAGTCGTCATCAAGGAGCAAGGATATTTTGGATATTATCCACAGCGACATTTGTGGTCCAATGCAGGTAACTTCTTCTGGAGGAGCAAGATATTTCGTCACATTTATTGATGATAAAAGCCGAAGAATATTTGTTTACTTCATGAGGACCAGAGATGAGGTGTTTGATGTATTTCAAAAATTTAAATTGATGGTGGAATGTCAAACGTCAAAGAAAATCAAAGTTTTACGCAGCGATAATGGCAGTGAGTATTTGAGTAATAAATTTTCGTCATTTTTAGAAGCCAATGGTATCCTGAGACAACTGACAGTACAGTATTCACCACAGCAAAATGGAGTTGCTGAGAGAGCTAACCGTACCTTGGTTGAAATGGCGAGGTGCTTGCTGATGAACGCAAATCTTCCTGAATATCTCTGGGCTGAAGCAATCAATACGGCTGCGTATCTGAGGAACAGATCAACCACCAAAAGTATTCAAGATGAAACCCCATTTGAAAGTTGGTATGGAAGAAAACCTAATGTATCACATTTAAGAATTTTTGGAACGAAAGCGGTGATCCTTAACAAGAAACCAGGTAAATCTAAATTTGACTCAAAGGGCGAGGAATTTGTTTTTGTGGGTTATTCTGAAGAGTCGAAGGCATACAGACTCTTCGATCCAAAGACAAGGAAAGTGGTAAAGGATCGAAATGTTATATTTTTTGAAAATTCAGTTGGTGTGATAGATGATGACAAGATTGAAACACTGACCATTTTTCCCTTCCAAAAAGTATCTTCTTCTACAGATGATGTGCCGCTGCAAAATTTGAATCAAGAAATTGTAGAAATCCAAGAATCCGGAAATGATGTTTCTGAACAACCAACAAATTCTGAACCAGCTGTAAAAACTAGACGTGGTCGCCCAAAAGTAATCAAGACTGGAAAACGTGGAAGACCAAGAAAAGAATCCAACGTGATAGAAACTCTCAACTCAATACAAGTTCCAACTACCATCACTGAAGTAAACGAAAGTCAAGATGTAGACCAATGGAAATCTGCAATGGAGGCGGAAATAGATTCGTTAGCGTCAAATGATACCTGGGAATTGGTAGATCTTCCGCATAAGTGCAAGGCGATAGGAAATAGATGGCTTTTTAGTGTCAAAAGGAAACCAGATGGCAGTATTGAAAGGTATAAATGTAGACTAGTCGCTAAGGGTTGTTCGCAAAAATATCAAGTAGATTATTTCGAAACATTTGCACCAGTAATAAGACATTCAACAATTCGTTTGATAATTGCACTTGCTGTAGAATATAAACTTTTGCTTCACCACGTGGACGTTACCACAGCATACCTTCATGGTGTTTTGGAGGAGGAGGTTTACATGAAACAGCCTGAAGGTTTTGAGGACGTGAATAATCCAACCAAAGTATGTAAGCTCAAGAAATCCATCTATGGGCTTAAGCAGTCTGGAAGAGAATGGAACAAACGGCTAAATCAAGTTTTGGTAAAAATAGGTTTTAAAAGATGTGTCGCTGACAGTTGCGTCTATGTTAAAAATGAAAAAGATGACATTAATATAATTGGAGTTTATGTAGATGATATCATTTTAGCATGCAGTTCAAAGAAATCCATGGATTCAATTAAAGGACAAATTGATTATGAATTCGACACTGTTGACAAAGGACCTTTGAAATATTATCTTGGCATAGAAATTGAAAGAGATGGAGAAAGAGGCTCGATAAAAATCTGTCAAGAAAGCTATATTCGGGAACTGTTAAGGGAAATGGATATGGAAACCGCTCGTAAGTGTTACACACCTTTGGATCCTGGAATGAAACTTAACAAGACAACACAAATTAACACCAAGAAAACTGACCAAAAGCTTTACCAGTCACTCATCGGGACCTTGATGTATTTGTCCATTTCGACTAGACCAGACATAACGCATTCGGTGAGTAAATTGGCTCAGTTTAATTCAAATCCCAATATGATGGACCATTTAAGTGCACTAAAGCATTTAGTGCGTTATCTTTCAACTACAATTTCGTCGAAATTATGTTATGAAAAAACTTCAACAAATCTGCTGGCTTATGCTGATGCCGATTGGGCTAGCAATGTAGATGACAGGAAATCGTATACCGGCTTTACTTTTATTCTTGCTGGAGGAGCGGTATCATGGCAATCGAAGAAACAAACATCCGTGGCGCTAAGCAGTACCGAAGCAGAATATATTGCAATATCGCAATGCAGTAAAGAAGCTCTTTACTTAAGATCATTAATCTCGGAGCTAAATTTTGCTGAGCTGGTGAAAAATCCAACAATAATCTTTAATGACAACTTGGGAGCCCAACAACTAGTTAAGAATCCTGTTCATCACCCAAGGACGAAACATATAGACATATCTTATCATTTTGTTCGAGGTTTATTTGAAGATGAAAAAATAACTCTACAATATACCAACACCGAAGAAATGACAGCAGATATCCTAACAAAGAATTTGGGACGAACCAAACATATGAAGTTTTCAAATATGTTAGGACTTTCTGTTACTTAAAATTAGTATTAATTTGAGGGGAAGTATTGAGATTTAAACTTGTTTGATAAACACTTTGCTATAAATGAATTCATCTAGTCTGTTTATAAAAAATCATCAAATTAAAACTAATTTTATTTTATATTCTCCTCACTTGTTTTTTGAATCTCGTTAAATACATATCTTGTTTGTTTTTATAAATAGTTCGCAGTTTTATTTCGATTCTATCAATTACATAACT